>APFE030972107.1:100499-156381 GCA_000404065.3 Pinus taeda
CCCCCCTTAGCTAACCTAGGAGATAGCTCAAACGGAGAGAGTTGGGATTAGTGTGACAGCCCCTTCTCTGAGTTCCTTGCCACCAACCACACCTTGTAGGGTTGAAGGCTTTTCTCACTGCCTTGTAGGTAGGTGCGGGCGGCAGGGTCAACACTCAGCACAAGAGAAGCAGAGTTTTATAGCTCAAGAGTTTCAAGTGAAACTCATCCTCATTTTGGAGAACTTCAAATGTCTCCCTAGTGAGGCTTTGGAGGAGTCTCTCAGGACTTCCGTTGGAGTTTATTGCAGAATATTCAGTTAGAAATTTGCTATTTCTAGGCGCAGAGGACAAACCCCAGGGGTTATTTGGAGAAACATCTTTCTATTACATGTTCTAGGTATTCGCAGGAGATTTTCTATTGGTTAAAGGAGTTTGGCACCATTATTCAAAGTTGTTCCCGTATCTTTTGGCTGGGCCAAATTTTCTCTTATAGAGACTGTGCAGGGGTTGGAGAACAGAGGTTTTGTTGGTGTTTTGTGTTGGAATTTGCCAAGAGTTTTATTGGGAGGGATAGCTATTCGTTGGGGCCCGGAGTATATTTGTGCACAATATCTCAGCCATTTGCAGGAAAATTCTATCATTTCTCAGCAGTTACTCTTTGGTTGGCCGCAAAACTGTGTAGCTGGAAATTTGCTCTATTTTGGGCATTCCAGGTCAGCTGGAATCAACCCAAACGATTTCTAGGTTTTGTTGGTTTAGGTGTGAGGTGCCTATAGCTAATTTTATAGAATATTTCGGGCAGTATTTGGGCCAGAATCGTACATACTTATAGTAGGGCGTATTGTTGAGTAGCTAGGCAGTTTGCATCACATTGTGGGTTCGATTTTGGCTTGGAGTTAGGCCAAACCTTTTCCGTGTATTTCTAGGCTATAGGAGAGGAGTTTGTGGCTTTAATTTCAAATCGATCCGAGCATTATTGGGGTCAGAATTCTAGTTTCCTTCCAGCAGCAGTTAGCAAAATTTCTGGGCGATGCGCGGATTTTTGTGGGAGCCATTTCCAGCAATTGGATTAGTGAGATCTTACTTGGGGTTTGCCTAGCTCGCATAGCAGGCCCAGGTTCTATCATTCCTTGTCATTTACGTACTCAGATTTTTGTGTTAATTAAATGACTCAGTTCCTTGTGTATTTTGATGTGCATTTTTTGAATTTGTTTATTGTTGTTGCTTTCTTGTACATGTTTCTATTATTTGCTGTAAAATTCAATTTTGGGACATTATAATGGTATCAAAGCATGATTTTGGCTAGCTATGGGGAAGCTAGCAAGATCATGATAGTATTGGGCATGCATGCACATTGATTGGTGAAAATATGGACATCTCAATGATGCAAGAAAGATGGAGTACATGGAGGATCCGAGAAGAAATTCACAGAAATAATGAGAAAATAATAGAATTAAAAAGAATGTGGGCCCAGTTTTGTAGCAGTGAGGGGATAAACTAGGACCATCTTCATTCTTATGACAAAGACACCAAAGGTGCACAAGCCATGGGCATGAAGCCATTTACACCATGTGGGGAAAGTTGACAAAATCAAGATACCAACCCTCCTCAAAAGGAGTGGACAGGACAAGGACAGTTAGAGGGTGAGACCAGGAGGCGTTTTTGTTGGTGGAGACCTGGCTTTAGATATTAGGAGCCTGAGGAAGAGATTGAGTATGAGGTTGATGGCACGTAGGACGAGCATAGAAATACCCAGAGTGATGGAGGAGTCACCCTTGTTAGAGATTCCTTTGATAGCTCCGGCTGACACCTTGGCGAAGAGTGTAGAGCGTACACTTGTAGTGCCACCTGCTGTTGAGATATCCATTGATGATGTGTCCAAGGTTGTGCCCGAGTTTTCAGATGATAGCAACCCACAGCAGATTGATGAGTTGCCAGGAGACATATCCACTAGCAGTGATAGTTTTATCCAAAGTCATGATAGAGTTTCCAGATGGTAGCCACCTATAGCAGAGTGGTGAGGATGTTATGCATGATGAGCTATTTGTGGAGGGACAGGTAGTGGCTCATGTTGAGCCCATTGTGGAGGAGGATAGTCGTCCTTGGAATCAACCACAGACGAGGAGCAATCAAGTGCATCGGCAGCCATCAGCATTGTCGTACTTTCAGACGACAGTCCTCTTCAGGCATACATCAATGGGGTTGGCAACATTGTTGGGTTGCCTCTACATGTTGGTGAGAGAGAGGTTATGTCACCTAGGAAGATTATATGCATTGACCAGACTAGAGAGACGAGGCGACATGACCTGCACAGGGTGTGTGAAAATTTATATCCTCAAGGAACCCCTAGTGCAGCAAAACTGAAGTTACTTCACCTACTTGATTGTAATATACATTATCAAGTTATTTTTTGAATAATACTGAAGTAAATTACTTTTGCAGCCTACACCAATTTAATTTGATTACATGAAACAAGAAACTGAGCAATGAACAAGATACATAGGACACTGTTATTTTTGGACAAAATAGTCACCGAAAAACCCAATGTGGGAAAATCGGTGCAGTAGCTCTGAGGGTTTTATATTATTAAGGAGTAGTTCTGAATACAATGTTGGTTGCTCTCCCGGCAATCCAGTGACAGAGAAAAAATATAATGGCGGAAAATTGAGTGAGATTACCTCACTTCACCCAACATCAGCTGATCCGGCAGCAGAATTGGCTAACCCCGGCTATCTTCTGTGATGGCCCTCCGTCAGCTCTGCGTTGTCTCTTCTGCTTTCTGGAGATTCTCCATCAACCTCTCCTGTCTGTTCTAGCAACTCCCCAACAATTTCTAATTTTCCACGTGAGGGTAGCCTCACTTCTGCGCTGGCCATTCTGGCTCTGCGTTAAGACTGTGTGGGCCCAGACTAGCCCAATATCAATCCATCTAGTTGTTGCACTACCTCCACTAGTGGCTCTCCGCCTCTCGAGTCTCTACCCAGTATTCTCCAACTATACTTGCCCCTCTGTTGTAGAATGATTACTTAGTTCGAATTTCTCAGCTTCCTAGCCCCATAAATCAAACTCTAGATCAATTTGTTCTCTCCGTGTGTCTTTCTAAATGAACCCCAAGCCTCCCTCTTATACTTTTCTCGTTGTGACTTCAATGGCCAAAATTAAGTCTCTAATAAAAGGCTAAGATTAAAATTTGACTTGATCCACTTTCTAGAACATTCTCACCCATATTTTGATTAATACCCATTAATACTTTAATTTTCCTAAGTTTAGACATAGGAACCCCATTAAAAATATTAATTATTTTAATAAAATACCATCTGGGTGGAATTTCACCAAACGTTTTATGGGTTCTTTAGAACTCATGTGCCTTAGCGTCTCCACCAATTTTCATGGTTAGAGAACATCTGATGCTACCAAAAACTAACACTCCCTCTTAGCGAGGAAAGTGCTCTAGCAACAATGTCCAACTGCATGTTGCTCTATCTCTGAAGCATCTCCTTTCCACACTGTTGCTACCACCAACACTGTGTTGTTGCTACTGTACTGTTGCCCATGACACTGCCACTGCCATTGTTGCATCTGTACTATAGCTCCCTCTACATTCGCTGCTATTACTGCCACTGTTAGCTCTGCACTGCGTCATTTTCCAATTTTTGTTGCTCAGCAACGGAAAAGCATCCCAATTTTCTGAACTAACTGTGTTCAGCATAATACCATGTGAACATTGGAATCTGACTGCTACTAGTCTCTTATCCTCTGAATCTCCCGCATTGTTGCTGACTTTTGTACTATGCCATTTGCATAGTTGCCAACCTTGCTCTACGTTGATTAGTCTCTGGTCTCAAGCTACTGCATCTGTCTCTCCAACCAACCCACTGCATCATCTGACAATAAGTCCATCTCGCTACTGCTGAATCTCGGGCTCTCGTAGCAAGGAATTGATCCAAGAGGTGGGTTCCTCAAGGATCCTGCCCACGTGTAGTCCTCCTGACTACAATTCTATATCGCCCCATTTCCCCCCTGGAGATGCATGGGCACTCATGGCAAACTCATCTTCGTCAATTTTTGTTGGAGCAACCTTAGGATCATGTTTCTCATCCTTATCCTTTTGCTTCAAAGGACATTAGGATGCAAAGTGGCCCATCTCCCCACATCTGAAACATTTTACTTTCGAAATGTCCTTCTTCTGCTTCTGCTTCTGCTGTCCCTTTGATGCTAGAGCTATGTTCTCCTCCTCCTCCTTGGTCTTCATGCCACTTCCATCGCTGCCATTGAGGTTGACCTCAACCAACTCCCTCCTTAATTCTTCCTGTTGAAGGACTGCCCACATCTCCTCCCATGAAGGTAGTCTTTCCCTACCCAATATACTTTAGACGAAGACTTTCCATTCATCCAAGACTCCATTCGGGATCGTCCTTACCATCGCGGTAGACTGAGTAGACCCTACTGCAACATGCTAGTCTTTGGTGTCTTGAAGATGTTGAAGATAGGAGTTAACCCCTTCTCCCTTCTGCATCAATGTTTGTTGCAACTTTTGTTCTAAGTACATCTTTTGTTGTTTGGAAGAACCTTCATACAGTGAAGACAAAGCTTCCCACATTTCTTGGGCTATATCTTTGCCCTGCAAGTGTGAGACCACATGATCTCGAACTCCATCGAGTATGAACCTCTTCGCCTTTCCCTGCTCAACCTTATACTTCTTCTTCTAATCATTGTCTGCGAGATCAACCACAACACTCTTGACGTAAGCTTCGAGATCATACTCCTCCAGAACAGCTAAGGTTATGGTCTTCCATATGACATACATAGTTGGAAGCTCCTTCCAACCTGTCCTGACCTCTGAGCCCATGTGATGCCATCTCACCCAAACTGTCGAATTGACTCCTCTAGTCACTATGCAGCACTGGTCTGCTGCCCAGCAAGTGAAAAATTTGAACTTTTGGCGAGAAAAGTCCTCCAAGGAGAAAATTCCCCTTCTATGTGTCTTCGCTCTTTTCCAATGGATTTCTGCCCCAACAGAAACTACATCCTTCAAGCATTGCATTGACGCTCTGCATCACTCCCTTTGCCTCTGCAAGCTCACGAACCAAAAATCGTACCTCTTTGTCGACTCTCTTAGAGAGAGATTTTCTCAAAATCTCTACTTTCCCGACAAGAACTGCACAATCCCTTCAAGGGGATTCGAATTTCTGCCAAATGCAGCTATTGGCCTCTCTACTCAGCGTTGGATCTACTCTTCCTGTTTCAAAATCAATGCTCTGATTCCATGTGAAAATTGTTATCCTCAAGGAACCCCTACTGCAACAAAACTAAATTTAATTCACCTACTTGATTTTAATATACATTATCAAGTTATTTTCTGAGTAATACTGAAGTAAATTACTTTTGCAGCCTATGCCAAATTAATCTGGTACATGAAACAAGAAACTGAGCAAAGAACAAGATACATAGGACACTGTTATTTTTGGACAAAATAGTCCCTAGAAAAACCCAATGCGGGAAAACCAGTGCAGCAGCTCTGAGGGTTTTAATTATTAAGCGGTAGTTCTAAACACAATGTTGGTTGCCTTCCCAACAATCCAGTGACAAAAAAAAATATCATGGCGGAAAACTGTGTGAGATTACCTCACTTCACCGGAAGTTTCCAGTTGATCCGACAGTAGAATTGGCTAACCCCGGCTATCTTCTGCGTTGGTCCTGCATAGGCCTTACATTAGCCTTATAGGCTCTGTGTCAGCTCTACGCTGTCTCCTCTGCCTTCTAGAGCTTTTGCGTCAACCTCTCCCGGCTGTTTCGACAGCTCCCTGACAGTTTCTGGCTTTCTATGTGAGGGTAGCCTCACTTCTGCGTTGGCCCTTTTGGCTCTATGTCAAGACTGCGCGGGCCCAGACTGGCCTAGCATCAATCCCTCTAACTATTGCGCTGCCTCCACTAGTGGCTCTATTCCTCTCTGCCCAGTATTCTCAAACTATCACTTCCCCTCTGCTGCAAAATGATCACTTAGTTCGAATTTCTCAGCTTCCTAGCCCCAAAAATCGAACTCTAGATCAATTTGTTCTCTCTATGTGTCTTTCTAAATGAACCCTAAGCCTCCTTCTTATACTTTTCTCGTTGAGACTTCAGCGGCTGAGATTAAGTCTCTAATCAATGGCTAAGATTAAAACTTGACTTGATTTTCTTTCTAGGACATTCTCACCCATATTTTTATTAATACCCATTAATACTTTAATTTTCCTAAGTTTAGACTTAGGAACCCCATTAAAAATATTAATTATTTTAATAAAATACAATCCGGGTGGAATTTCACCAAACAGTTTCTGGGTTCTTTAAAACTCATGTGCCTTGGCCTCTCCACCAATTTTCATGGCTAGAGCACATCCGATGCTACCAAAAACTAACAAGGTGCAACATTCAAAGGATGGGGGGTTAGTTCCATGTACGGGGGTTCGTGCTTTCGATCCTTCCCTTGGGGTTGGATGGCTAGAGATTCTGAGTTGGTACCCAACGAAGTGAGCTAAGCATATGGAGTTGGTCATAGACCAGAGTAAGGGTCAGCAGGCGCATTCAGACATCCGAGAAAATGGAGGTCCAGGTTGGCATTGGGATCCAGGTGGGACTACCTACCATTTACTAGACATGCAAATTGACTATGGCATGGGTGGCATAGTTGACCCAACGATTGAGCGCATGCATTCGCTATGGGAGTTTCAGTGAGCACTAATGGCCAGTCAATTTGTGAGGGGAGTCCATGGGTCATCTTGGTATGCTGGTTGTGCATAGGGTCGCAAGATGATCCGCACACTCTAGAAGGAGATTGTTGCAGGGGGAGGCATTGGCAGGCCACCAGACAGTGCCTTGTATGGGGTTGGGGATTATCCACAATTATGTGGGGTACAAGGGGCACAAAGTAGTCGAGTAGTGGTCGCATTGCTACTAGTACATAGAGATATTCACCTCTCGGGTCCCTCAAAGAGGATTTGGAGGGAAAATCCATGCATCAGAGGGTATGGTGATGCGACGATGGAGAGGGTGATGCCAGTAGGGTACAAGCCAATGCGTACTACCTTAGCTTTAGGCCATGGCATCCAATGGTGTGTAGGAGCATACAATATTGAGCAATGGTTTGTAAGTGAGCATGGAGATGCATGATGGTGATCCAGATTTATGAAGGAACGAAATGAAATAAAGATATGAATAGAAACAACGAAAACAGAACTTCAATTCATTAATGTACTAAAAACTGTATACATAAAGGAAATAAACTAGCTCAGGCGATGGTAGCTTATCTCTGAGAAGAGATGTGGCGGCTACATGTCTTGAATTGTGTTATAATGAGGCTCAAAGGCCTATTTATTATTGAGAAACAATGGAAAACCCTAAACATTCGAAAACCTAACCCCGTGAGATGAAGCACCAAAACTTTGTGGGCCCCCGTTGGGGTAAATTGCTACGTCAACTTCCCGGGGTTGTAACTTTGGGATATGATCTTCGTTTGACATGTACGATACCTTGTTAGGAAGATCTATCTGAGGACTCTGACTTTCAACTGAAAACCCATACCGCAAGCTATGGCTTTGCCTGTTCTCAATAAAAAACGTCATTTAGGGCCCCAAAATGGCTTTGGAAGTTCAAGACTCGAAAAACTACCAAAAATAGTAAAGTGTTCTACAATTAAGGAAAATGAAAGAAACAATGGTGGGGATCCAAGTGGAATAGGTGGGTGGCCACCAATATCCACCTAGATTAGGTGGGGCATCGTAGTGTGGTGGATTGCACTCTGGAGTAGGAGGTGTGAAAATTCCTAGTCCAAGGAACCCCTACTGCAGCAAAAACTAAATTTACTTCTCCTACTTGATTTTAATATATATTATCAAGTTATTTTTGGAATACTTAAGCAAATTACTTCTGCAACGTACACTACTTTAAATTTGATTTCATGAAACAGAAAACTGATGCAAAGAACAAGATACATAGGACACTGTTATTTTTGGACAAAATAGTCCCCGAAAAAACCCAATGTGGGAAAACCGATGCACCAGCTCTGAGGGTTTTCTATTATTAAGTAATAATTATGAATACAAACGTTGGTTGCCCTCCTGGCTAAATAGTGACAGAGAAAATACAATGGCGGAAAACTGAGTGAGTTTTACCTCACTTCACCCGACAGATTTCAGCTTATCCGGCAACAAAACTAGCTAGCCCCGGCTACCTTTGTGTTGGCCCTGCATAGGCCCTGCGTCAACCTTACAAGCTCTGTGTCAGCTCTGCGTTGTCTCTTCTGCCTACCGCGTCAACCTTCCTAGTTGTTCCGGCAGTTCCGGCTTTCTGCGTGGAGGACAGCGTTAGCTTCTGCACTGCCCCTTCTGCCAATGTGTCAGGACTATGTGGGCCCAGATTAGCCTAGCATCAATCCTCTTAGCTGTTGCGCTACCTCCAGTAGTTTCTCTCTACCTCTCCGTCACTACTCCCGAACTATCCCTACCCCTCTACTACAACTGAACACCTAGTTCGAAATCTCAACTTCGTAGCCCCAGAAATCAAACTCCAGATCAATTTGTTCTCTCCGTGTGTATTTCTAAATGAACCTCAAGCCTCCTTATACTTTTCTCGTTGAGACTTCATTTTCAACAGCCGAGATTAAGTCTCTAATCAACGGATAAGATTAAAACATGACTTAATCGGCCTTCTAGATCATTCTCACCCATATTTTGATTAATACCCATTAATATTTTAATTTTCCTAAGTTTGGACTTAGGAACCCCATTAAAAATATTAATTCTTTTAATAAAATATAATCTGAGTGGAATTTCACCAAACGATTTTTGGGTTTTTTAGAGCTCATGTGCCTTAGCCTCTCCACCAATTTTCATGGCTAGAGCACATCCGATGCTACCAAAAACTAATAAGAGGAGCGACTCACATCGCAATGAGTACATGCAGGGAGTGTCAAGTACAGTGACACACGCAGGATACAAGATGGTACAATATGGTACAGTAGTAGCAGGCGGTATCCAATTGTGTACAGTGGCATGCCAAGTTCGGGGATACTCGGTGGTACGTAGGGGCATATGGTGATGCACAATGGATTGTTAAAGTGTTGCCTCCAAGGAGACTTATGGACAAGGACACCAGGCATGCCTTTGGGTGTAGTTTACCCAGGATCGACGAGGACACAAATGAGCAACATTGACAGTATCCATGGAGACTCACATGCCTGTCCCTTTTCTAAATCGCTTGCATGCACAAATGATTTGGTTGTTGTCCTTTGACACTCTGGGCATGAGCAGCAGGGGAAGGGGAGCTCACATGAGATATTTGGATGGGACTCATCGCATTAAGGGAGAGACTTCTCAGTGGTGGCATTGGGTCAGGGCATGCGTTGATAGGTACATGTTTGGGGAGTGCGTGGTTTGCTGCGGAGGTGGTGTATGTTCCACCCTTGAGTTCACACTTAAAGGGATGCATGACGCATTTTGGGTGATGCACTCCAAGGTGTCACAGGAACATATACAACAAATGGTTGACCTTTCTTATAGGTGGATGTTCAGTCGCCAAGCAGTATTGGTGTGTGTTTTCAAGAGACAGGAAAGTCGATCCCACAGTGTGGTATGGCAGGCACAAGGCAATGTTGCATACGCTAGATTGATTCATGTTGTTTTAAGTCCACATATCGATTACATGCAAGGAGCAGAGATGTGGAGCAGGTGCATTTCAGTAGTTGTCAAGACAACGCCGCAGCAGATCTGATTAGGGGATCCAAGGATTCAGTTGGCTGAGAAGCCCCTCCATTTCATGAGGAGCAGGACCATAGCAAAGCATGATCTAGCTCACTTTGGGGTGGACACATGGGGTATCACTGAGGCCTCCATTGTTTGGCGAGGCATTTTTTTCCAGTTGCTGCTCAGGATGGGATTAGCAATGGATGGGTAGATATTGACATCATGGAAATACCTAGGCAAGATGAGCTTGGCCTTCATCGATATTTCACAACCAGGTTTCAAGGGAGGAGGATGTAGTGTGCACATGATGGGTAGCTTGTGAGAGTCAGAGCGGCGGAGCGACAGCATCATGGCACCCTTCTGAGACTAGCATGGGACTTGGGCATCGTAATTCTAAACAGCTCAGTGACCTTTAGGGATGAGTTGGCTACTACAGGGAGATATCATTCAAATCTTCCATTGGGGTTTTTTGACTCGCTGATGGCATGGGGGACTTCATCAGCATGGCATGTTGGTTAGCAGGAGGATATTAGGGGAAGCTCATGCAAGAGAGAATTCATCATCACAGGGATTGGGGTGTATCTTCAAGAGTTTACTCTTGAAGTGCATGAGGTGGACTACTCAATGGAGCAGCTATGAAAATTCCAAATCAAAATCCTATTGCAGCAACTGGAAATTATTCTTCTAATTGTTAATTTAATTTAACAAGTTTTTTACTATTTGCTACAATAAATACTGAATAAGTCACACTGCAATCTACAAAAAATAAAATTGCAGAAGAATAAACATTGGAAGAAATGATAGCACGGACACATAAAAATAAAACAGTTGTTTTTGGAAAAAAATCCCGAGAAAAACCCAACTTGGGAAAACTGGTGCAACAGTTGAGGGTTTTATTATTAAGCAACAGTGAAATAATCTGAGTACAATTTGGATGTTGAATACTAGCAATCCTGCAGAGAAAATACTGGCAAAAATCTAGTGAGGAAATTTTCTCACCCCACAGGAAAATTCGAGCTATGACCTCAGCTCCAAGTGAGTCGTCCAAACTGGCTTTGTGTAGCTACTGCATCACCCTAGCGTAGTCCTTTCTGCAATCAGTTCGAATCAGCCTCTCCTCAAGGCGTCTGGTCTGTTGTTGTCTAAGAAAACGTCTCTCCTGGCTTCCGAAACCTCTGTCCAGCGTCTAGCACTGAAACTCATCTTTCCCCAGCGTAATCGAAACTTCCTCTAGAGGTTACTGCATTGCCCCAGCGTCAGCCTTTTTGTGGCTCTTCTACCTCTCTGTAAATGTACTCACCAAATCTAGAATCCTTCCTCCGATTTTTAGGGGCATCAAGCTAAAATAGACTTTATGATTCCTCACATAAATAGAGAGATCAATTGTATCATAACATCATCACAACTTGGAGATTTCGGCCTCTCCCTTTAGAGAATTTCGACCCTCTTTTCTTGTGGTAGAGATGTGACCAATGAATGCACTTTGACATTTGGAGCAAATTGTTTTCCTTTGGAGCTATTTTCTTGGATCTATGGAATGGACATCATGCATGTTATCTTGTAAGTGAGCTATTTTGTTGAGTAAATCTTTTTCTTTATGTCTAACTATGGAATGTATTGAATCTATGGTTTCTTTTGTGCCCTAACTTATTGAAAAATTATTGAAAGAATCTAGATGTCATTGTATGCATATTTCATGGATAATATGTGAATGATAATCCTAGTGGTGAACATTAACTAGCTCTCCCATGAAAAATTTTGGTCCATCTCAATAGGTAATTACTAGGGTTTTTGAAGCTAGGGTATCATTTATCCTTCCTCCTGAGCAACCTTTTGGTCATTTAATCAACTTGTAGACTCCACATGCCCAAGGATAAGGCACTTTGCCTCCTTTGTTGGTGATCAATCTTATTTTCATACATAAATTCTTCTCTAAATTCAGCCCCTTTAAGGCCAAGCTTGCTAACTAGGGCTTGGTACAAATCCCTAGGCAAGGTACATTAGTGGGATTAGAGAGCCTAAACATCAAAAGGAGGGTATTTTCCACAAAATATCTTATTTTGGTGGGCATCCACTTCAACCTTGTAAATAAATTTCTTTGCCCTAAGGTAAAACCCTAGTCTAGTCTTGCTTCAACTTAGCGGCTTGTTTGAGGGTTTTACATGCCTTGGTTTTGCTGATATACATTGTTGGACAATGGAAACCCTTTCTCCTTGCCATGACCTTTGGCCATCCCAACACTCAACTTACCAATCAAGCCCTAGGTCTTGCGCTTTATCTCATAGGCCTCTATCAAGAAAGCGAATTGACTCCTATTGGAGCCTTGAGCCTAAATTGTATCTTTCTTGTAGGAGGTCCCATTGAATCACCTTGTACCCTAACCCTAGAACATCATTTAGGTGACCTCACATATCGGGACTCCTCCCATCGGTGAAAATCTATAAAGAGGAGGGAGTTTGGGATGTGGTGATAGTGGGCCATCACCCCATTGTTGTCACTTGGTCTAGTAATAGCCTTGTAAGGTACCCCACTCCAAGGTCTGCTAGATTTTGCAGCAACATGGCCCACTGAGGAATTTACATATACAATAATAAACTTGGAACTGATTTAGCTAATCAAGCATTATATTTGTCCTTCGATCTATCCTGGCTGATATGGATCTCCTTTGTTGTTCCTTGCACCTTCCTCGGACCCAACACACTTGAATGGAACTCCTCCTCCACCGAACCATTGAAATCTCACTCTCACTGTGTCTTGTGCTCAAGATGCCCTGTCTGTATTTTCTCTTGGTCTATCCTTTCTTTTATAAACTTGAGTTATGACCAAATCCACAACCCTAATCTCCAAAGTGATTGATGGTTGAGATCAGATCTCACCTCACTCGAGATCGACAATTGAGATTCATCTAATTCACTAATCCAAAAGACTTTGCATTTCATTAGATTAACTCACTTTATCTTATAAAATGAAATTACTTTAATCAATAAAGTAATTGTTAAAGTTAAGGGTGTATTAGGTGACTTTTTCACACCTAGACACTTAGGCTTGTGCAAAAGTACCTGCCCGAGCTACAAATATCAACACTTTAGAAAGACAGGCCATGGTTCAAGAAAACAACTATTTATGGCTCAACCAGCAATGTGACAATGTTCCACATCTTTGAAAGGTAAAAATCTCACTGGGGCAGTTCATCCATCATAACTCTAAGGAAGACAGTACCAAGATGTTCTTGGTTAAATAATAAATAGTGATTAGATATATCATATGAGCTTATATCCAATATTACTTGTTAAATTCTAAAGTTTAATGCAGAACAAGCTAGGGTGAATGATGATAATTTATGAATTATGAACAATGGAGTGGTATATACTATAGACTCATAGAGTATAGACAGAAGCAAACTGGGGATAAATTTGAAATATACCTCTGTACGATGCATATCTAGAAGCACCAATATCCAACGTAAAGCCTCAAGCCTTGTAGCCTCCCACTCACTTGATAACTGTCTGTCATACACATTTCTCACTCTTAGAGCAGTTTCAGAAATGAGATGCAAGAATTGAGAGCATTATTCTGAAGGATGATGCCATGTGCATATCAACAGACTAAAAATCATGGACATATTACAGTGAAGTATTGACGGACTAATTGAATGAGCAGTCTTTTCTTTGACAGCAAATATTGAGTACCAAATATATAATATACACGCAAACCTATCCTTTTCTCCAAGAGAGTGGAAATTGCACCTTTTAGAAATAATCACCACTGCTCCAATGTCGAATCCCTCAGTAGGGTCAGCCCTAACTGCACGAAGTTCTTCGTTTGTTTCACATGCAACCTGAGATTCAGATAATTTTATTAAATGTCCACAAATGAACCTTGAAAGTATAACCAGTTATAACAATTTTGGGAGTGCAAAAGGAAACTCCTGGAAGCTAAAAGATAAAAAGATACATGTGAACATAATGGTAAAATGAAATGACAGAAGAGACAGCTACTACATATCATTAGGTAGAGATAATCATAATTCATGAAAAGAGATATCAGTGGATATTCAGCAAGCAGGACACAGAGAATATTGAGGAATTTTAATCACCAACCACTCTGATTTTCTCTTCTTTGTCAGAGATGCATGGTAAAATTGCTCCTAAGATATCTGCATAGTAAGGAACCAACCGGTCTCCTCCACGCTTTACAAATTCATTCATCTGCACAAGTCAGTTACTAACATGTAAGATCAGTCCCTATAAAGAATCATTAAGCCAAACAATAATACCCACATGCAACCACAACGAATATGGGGTTCACAAGAAACGTTTAGAGTCTAGGAATTTAAAAGTCCTACTTCAGCTGTATATATATAAGTGAAGGTGAAATAAAAATATTAAGAAACAACTCTGACATCTTCTTTACCCAGATAATAGATGACAACCGAGTAAATTCATCTGGGGAAGCTGCCCTCCGAACTAGGATTTCAGTCATACGCCCATAATCAACAGCCTGGCAAGCGATCACCAATCAACACTAATAAAGAAGCTAATGAGGCGATTTGCTTTTGTAAATGGAGTGCAAAGAAATAAGTGTCCCTAAGAATAACAAGATAACAATTGAGATTTGTGCCTATAACCATTTTCTTAATATATATAAGCAGAATGGGCAACACTGCATTAACGTTCACACTTTGTAACTTAACACTGCTTTGGAAGCAACTGCAAACCATGTTTTATTGTATGAAGTATTGTGCCTCTTCTGAAGCAAAATCCCCCAGTCTGAGCACACAATCGTGAGATACCCAAATGATTTTCTTAATATGATGATTCTCACTAATATTCTAATGGCTACAAAAATAGAGAGTTATGCACTGTATTTAAAGAAACTGCAAACAATATTTTCTTATAGGTAGCAGTATGCCTTCCTTTGTAGCTAAACCCCCAATTCTGAAAACATGGTCCTCAGAGATACCCACATGCTTTTCTTACTAAGATGATTCCTAAATGCTCTCTATTCCTCTAATAGCAGCAAAAATGGAGACATCTGCATTGTCTATGCAAGAAGAATTAGTATTACCTATATATGATGATTCCTCACTAAAATTCTATTGGCTGCAAAAATAGAAAGTTCTGCATTGTATTTAAAGAAACTGCAAACAATGTTTTCTTAGAGGTAGCAGTATGCCTATCTTTGTAGCAAGCCCCCCAATTCTGAAAACATGGTCCTCAGAGATACCCAAATGCTTTTCTTACTAAGATGATTCCTAAATGCTCTCTATTCCTCTAATAGCAGCAAAAATGGAGACATCTGCATTGTCTATGCAAGAAGAATTAGTATTACCTATATATGATGATTCCTCACTAAAATTCTAATGGCTGCAAAAATAGAAAGTTCTGCATTGTATTTAAAGAAACTGCAAACAATGTTTTCTTAGAGGTAGCAGTATGCCTTTCTTTGTAGCAAGCCCCCCAATTTTGAAAACATGATCCTCAGAGATACTAAGATGATTCCTCAATGCTCTCTAATCTTCTAATGGCAGCAAAAATGGAGACATCTACATTGTCTATGCAAGAAGAATTACCTCTATACACAGAAGACAAAGATACTTATCTTTAGTTATCACAAAAATTGTTCAATATCACAACTGTCACCAATAATAAAAGTTTGAAGAGATACTTGATATTAAATAAATTCACCCTTGGCCTATCTTGATTCTTTATGCATTTGAGGGTCTCACCTGAGAGTTCTTTATCTCTTGTAAGAACTCAGCAAGTGCAGAATCTGCTTGTTGCCTTATCTCGTGGCTGGAGTCACTCAGCATATTGAAAAGACCTAAAAGATAAGTTTAACACAATCTAAATCTTTACTATCCAATATGAACAGACTCAGACAGGAAAGCTATGTATTGATCCCAAGACATCATCCAAGATAAGCAGAAGCAAATTCCATACCATCAAGAAAATCTGGAAGGAATCCTAGCATATCAATGTCAGGAACTCGTTCCAAAACAGTAATCCATCCCACCAGAAATTGCCGTACATAAGGGTTGAGAACATTCATTCGCTCCCTGAGCAAGGGTATGAATTCTTCAATCCTGAATGAATTTTACCCAATCTACTTTGGGTTAATAAAACATAGTACCAGTAAAGCAATTGTCTATTAATGAGGATCCAATCAAATAGTAGTCAAAATTCTCAAATTAGCAAAGAGATCGTGCAGTGAGTTTACCATAAATAAAATCAAATAGATATATGGAGAAGCATTGCATACCTGAATCGATCAGTTACCATAACAGTATCCTGCATGAGTAATACAAGATACTCAGAAACTACATCTATTAAAGTCTTTCAGAAGAAAGATACACATTTCATAAGACGTTAAACCTGTAAATAGGTATTATACAAAGAGAGACAATGGAATGTGACCACATTTTTAATAGAGTATAAACGTGCTCCTAAAAAATCAAGTTTCACCTTAACAAGTCGATCCAAAAGATGTGCAGCACTCTGTACATTAGGATCCGAATCTGCTGACAGCTTCAAGAGAGAATCGAAAATTTGGTTAAAAAACACAATGATATCTCCTCGTGCAACCTGGAACAGAACATGGGGAATGAGTAAGTTTAACCACCAGAGTTATAGAACTGCCCTAAGGTAACAAAAAAAACTATTTAAAAAATCCTTTTCAAAATGTGAAACTCAGGCATAAAGGCCCCAATGAAACTTTTACCTTTGCAATGTTATAGAGGGCTTCACATGCATAGTACCGGACCTTGCTATCTTGGTCAGAAAAGGAGTTGATAACAGGTGGAATAATTTTCTGAGACAACATAAACAGAAACATTAATCCAAATGCACATCAGAAATATTAATACACCAATCAATAGCATATTACCATAAAGTAAAAATAAAGATATAGACAAATTCTGAAAAATGAAACATATAAGCCTCGACCCTGAAGCAAATTATGTCAAAAAAAATCCTATAAAATAAGCAAATATCGCATATTCCAAATTATCAATAACTTGTGTATTTTGGCTTATATCAATATGTTGTCCCTTTTGTGAAAATTTGGAAACGTCAAATCCTACTGTAGCAATTGATTAAGTTTCTCCTATTTGTTAAATAAACTGAACAAATTATTTACCTGTTCAACAGCAAATATCGAAACTAATACACTGCAGCCATCACAAATAAATATTGCGGAAGAAAAAATAATGCTGGAAGAATAGAATCACACACACATAAATAACACTGTTATTTTTGGACCAATGTTCCTGTAAAAACCCAACTTGGGAAAGCCGGTGCAGCAGCTGAGGATTTTATTATTATGCAGTGGTAAATCCGAGTACAAAACTATGGATGCTCAAATCTAGCAACCCATACAGAGAAATGACTGACAGAAGATCTAGCGAGAAAAATCTCACTTCCACCCATGATCCAACACTGACCTTGGCTCAAGATGAGCTGCTCTCTGCTGCCTCTTCGCAGTCCCTATGTCAGCCTACGCAGTTCTGCATCACACAACTCGGTCCAGCTTCTCTCTCACTAACTGATTAGTTGATGTCTGGGAAATGGACTCTCACTGCTTCTCCCCAGCAAAATATGGCTTCACCTCTAAAGCACTGCATTGCCTCTCTACTCTGCGCTGCTTCTCTGTGGAACTCTTTGTCTCTTTGGTATGCACTCACCGGACTGGAAAATCTTCCTTTTGGCCTTACTATCCCTACCCCTCTCTCACTGCTTTGATCTTACTAAATCACCTCCGGCAACACACAGCTGCTACTCTGAAGATCGATTTCCCAGCAAAATCGAATTCCTTGGTGTCCCAAGTGTGTTCTCCAACCCTCATCGAAGTTTATAATCTCTAGTTGAGACATCAACGGCCAAGATTAAAACATAATTGATGGCTAAGATTAACTAGAACTCGATCCACGTCTTCTTCTAGAAGATTCTCACCATGACTTAATTAAAATTTAATACCCTTTAATTAATCAGTTTTCCTAAGTTTAGACTTAGGAACCATTAAAAAAAGATTAATTATTTTAATTAAGTTTTCTCTAGGTGGAATTTCCATAAACGATTTCTAGGTTTTGGAGATCTCATGTATTCTAGCCTCTCCACAAAATTTTAAGGCTATAACACATTTGATCCTACAAAAACTAACGCTCCCTCTTAGCGAGGAATGTGTTCTAGAGTTGTTGCCCCCTGTAGTAACACCCTGTCTCTGCACCACCTCCTGTCACGCTACTAATGTTTGGTTGTTGCTACCCAACAACTACTGCACTACTCTGATATACGTTGTATCTGTGTTGTTGCTGGCCCTACTGAACTGTTGTCAACACTGCAACTACACTGAAAAGCATCCAAAATACTAAACCAACTGTGATCAGTATGATGCATCTGTCACCCAAGTCCTGACTACTGCTAGACTCTGCGCCAGCACTAAAGCTTCTGTGCTACTGCTGACTCTGCTCTGTGCCAACTAAACTGTTGCCAACTCAACACTGCGATGTCTAGTATCTGACTGCTACTAGCCATTACATTTGTCACAGTGGCATCTAACTGCACCATCTGCCACTGATCCATCCTACAACAACATGCTATGGGCTCCAATAGCAAGGTATTGACTCATGAGGTGGACCTCCTCAAGAATCTTGTCCAACCTGTAGCTCTCTGGGGCTACAAAACCAAATCACCCCACGTCACTCATGGAGATATAACTGTCATCATTGCGAAATCTGATCTACTCATACTGTTGTTACTACTCTATTGACGCTTCTGCAATGCTACTGCAACTACTGCAATAATGAGTCTGATCTCCCCAGATCCTGAAGCACTAGATTCCATAAGGTTGCTCCCTCTGCAACTAGACTCCCTTTGAGTCTTGATCTCCCTATGGGAAATCTCTCTGCTCCCTCCTGGCAACTCGCACTGTCCTCCTACGCTGGAAACTGGACTGCATAGCTCTGCGCTGGGAATCTCCTTGCTGGAACTACACCTACATACTGCAACTGGGCAATTCACACTACCTGTGTCACTGTTGTTAATTTGGGGTAGCATTAGATGTGCTCTAGCCACGAAAATTGGTGGAGTGGCTAAGGCACATGAGATCTCCAATACCCAAAAAGGGTTTGGGCAGATTCTAAACAGTTTGGGAGATAGTAAAATAATTAATATTTTTAATGGAGTCCCTAAGTCTAAACTTAGGGAAAATAAAATATTAATGTGAAATAATATAAAACTGCGTTAGAATGGTCCAAAAGTCATGGATCAAGCCAAATCTAATCTTAGCCGTTGATTAGGGACTTAATCTCGACCGTTGATTTGTCAATGAGAAAAGTATAAGAGGAGGCTTGAGGGTCACTTGGAGAACACACCGAGTTGATCAAGATTTCGATTTTCTGGGGCAGGGCTTGCTGAGGAAATCAAAAGAGTGATCAGAGTTGCAGCTGAGGGGTAGTGAATACAGAAGCAGAGAGGCAGAGATAGTACCAGGAGGATCAGTGTAGAAGATGGGAGAGAGGGACGCAGAGCCAGAGAGAGGTTCATGCAAAGCCAGCTAGGGCTCACGCAGAGGCAACCAGGAGTTGTGCAGTGCCTCAGAGAGCCAGCATGGGTGACGCAGAGGCTCTAAGGGTTGACACAGTGCCTCCAGAGGTTGGCGGGGGCAAACACTAGGCCAGAAAGGGCTGACGCAGTCCCTAAAGGCTGACGCTGGGAGTTTTCGTGGAGCAAATTGGAGCTGGGAGTTGTCGGAGTGTTTATCCGAGGTTTCAACCAGAATATCTGTCTTCGAAGGAGAGGTACCACTGCTGAGATTATTCTCTGTTGGGTGAGCTGATTTTGGCACCTAGATTGTATTCTGAAATTGCTTAATAATACAAACCAATGTTGAAAATATTGGTATCGGCAAAATATCGGTGAAGGTCCAGAAAACATCTTAATGGCAATATCGGAAAATATCAACAAGCATAAAAAATGCATAATATATTCATTTTTTTCAGATTTTTAAACATATAAAGCAATAACAACATGAAATAAACACATTGGCACATAAATATGAAGAAAGCACTGATATATATGATGTCAAAATAGAAAATGATACATCAAAGGCAATACCAAATTGGCAAATCCTGTTGATCCCTGATAATTGTCCATTCAAGGACTCAAATGTGGAGAACCAATACAAAATAACATCACATATATAAAAGTATCTCATCATCATGAGTTATATGTAGCAAAACAAATAAAACTAGCAGCTATCTATCTAAAATCACTGTCCTCTCCCTCTTTTACGGGAAAACATGATGGGTTGTGTTGTCGCACAGAATGTCTAGGCACCACGACAATGCTCAGATCGGGGGTTATCACCCTGATCCCCAATCTCTCCGTTTAAGCTGTCTCCCTATAGCAGGCTAAAGGGGGTAGACCATACGGAAAAATGGAATGAAGAAGAGCTAGTTGGGAGTTAACCAATTCAGGAGACACAGCGAGGCATCAAGTACTTGATTAAGGCTTAGCAAGACTTAGAATTTGATTAGATTTTAAACGATTAATACCAATGCCTTATGGAGTCAACGATCTTGCTAGGGAAATGAAGACCAAGTAATCGATTAGCAACTGCTACTAGATGAACGACTATCTTGTGTGAAATGCAGATCCTAAAACTAATGTGAGATGCAGGAATCTTGGTTGATTTTAGTCAAATGCCTACTTAGATTTTGAATCCTTCAATCCTTTCTGTGTTGAGCCTAATTTCGTAGTAATTGGCAGAAAGAAGGTCAAGAGAAGCACACTAAGGTGTGATTAACAATACCTCTCCTGAACTTCTAACATACCCGGTGCCTCCAGCACTGCAGAGAGTTGTGGCTCTGACGACTGCAATGTCACTGTTTTAAGTACTATTACAACAAGCTTCTCAAGAAAAGACAGATGGAGATCTCTCTGTCTATCGACCAAGTTTATGCTTGGAAGTAAATTTTATCTATGCAAAGTTAACTTATATGCAAATGCACTAGAAGATGAGATGAAGTTAGACTCGAGAATGGGGAAACACTTGCGTTGCTAAAGCCTTCAATTACCCAAATGAGATGTTCGCTTTATTAGATGAAGACTTAAATGATAAACTCTTGAAGATATTACAATTAAAACACCAACTTATTTCAAATCTTCTTGATATAATTTAGCTCAAAGAGAACAAAAACTACTTTGCAATTCGATATCAATGCCAACAAATGTTCAAAGTATGCTTAGCTTCGGAAATAGAGATACAAAATCTATTGTAATTCCACAACAAGATTCTTTAACAATCACTTGAAAACATTTGTAAAATATCAAGCATTATATAATCCAAGCGATGACGACAGATAGATGCAAGATATTCAACAAATGCACAATGGTCTAGCAATTAAATTTCTAGAGATCCAAATACTTTAAACAACCACGAAATTTAAAATGCTAACCAATTTTGATCCTAGAATTAAAAGATGTATGCTTAGTGACCCAAATCTAGGAAAATTTACCACTTTCTTATAGTTAAACATAGGATATAAAAAATTTAAGCACATTTAATTATAGAGAAAAAGAAATGTTGATACACAAAACTCTCCTTTAGATTTTACCCTTGATAAATTTGATTAGTCTTTTCGACTAAATGTGACCAAAATAAAACGAAAAAAGATTTGATACTTTTTTTTTAATTTTTTAATCGGCCAGAGACCACATAAAAAATTTAAAACCTTTAAATGTGAAATTTATTTCGCTTTAATACTTTAGGATATCTCAAAGTCACGAAAATGAAGCCCCTTCCCTTTTTTATTTTTTATTTTTTAGTTTTTTTTATGTTTAGAAATTTATTTATTTTTTATTGTTAGGACTTTCTTAAATTTTAGGATTTTATTATTAAATTTTTGAATTTTAAATCAAAATGAAAGAAACAAAAAAAATCAAAGCCAAAAGAAAGTTAAAAAAAAAAAAAAAAATAACATAAAATCAAAATTGGACTTTTGAATTTTTTTATGTTTTAGATATCAAACCTAATCTAAAAAATGCCAAACTTAAACCTACGTATCTAACCCAACGCAGTACTGGCATACAAGTAAAAAACGGAAATCGAATGCTTCTTGTTTTGCAGCTGTAGGAAGAACTCGACAGTGGACAGAGATAGCTCGATTGAGGAGATTCGAAGAGCAGCAATTTAAAGAAATGCAAAAGGGAACGACGGCAGAATGGAGAAGGGACTTAGGTCGAAGAAGAAGGAATGCGGATGAGGAGAATTGCGGATGTAAAGAAAGGCTGGCTTGCGGATCTGGACAGCGATGGTGGATGGAGCAGGCAGAGGGCGAAGGGAGAAGGGACAGGTTTGGAAGAGGAAGAAAGTGTCAAGGGTTTAAAGAATGCATGGGCAACATTGAGTGGAGGATGCAGAAACATAGCTCGGACTGCGATGATTGCAACAAGGAGATTTGTTGCAGGTTTGGATGGAAGGGAAGAAGGGATGCAGGAGCTGAGGGGAGCTAGAATGACTGTGCGCAGGTGAAGGAGGAGCAATGACAGCGTAAGGATGAGGAACGAAGGAGGCTGCAGGAATGGGAAGAGAAAAACGCAGGTATCAGACAATGAAGGCAAGGACTTTAGGCAGAGATGGATGAAACAGATGGTATGAGCAGTGCTTGATGGACAGAGTTGGATTGATTAGATTTAAGAAGAAAGCAGCAAATGGAAAGATGCAGAGCTTCAGCAAGGATTTTTCTTCTCATGTAGCTACGTGCCTCTCCAAAAAAAAAAATTCAAAAATTCCTCAGCAAAAAACTGCAAAACGAAACTCCAGGCAGCAAACAGAATGGAAGGTCGTCGCCCAATAAAACCCAAAAATTTTCAGATCAAGTTGATATGTTTTAATTCAGATTTATAATTGAAACCCCTGTAAAATTATCTCCAGATTTAAAAAAGATTTAAGAAACCCTTGGACTGCAAAAATAATGCACCTACAAAAGTTGGTTTTGAGGTCAGATCTTACCCTCCAGGGCCTAGATCTGGCTTCAAAATCAAACTTCACCTTCAAATCTACAACCTATTCCTGAAAACACAAACACCCAGAACCTAGATATACAAAAAAAAAAGATGAAACCCCAAAAACCCTAGTCAGAGAAAGTAAGAAATAAAATTACAAATCTATTCATAGGGACAACAGATCTACTAGATCTAGCGAGTGTGAGTCCAACTCAGTTCCCAGATCTGATAATCTGAGACTCTTAAAAGCCAGATTTATCAATTTAACACAAAAAAAAAAAAAATTAAATTTTAAAAAAGGTGCTTCGCCCAAAACCCTTCATGCATCACCAATAAAATTTCTTATGATAAGCCCAAGATCAAATCAAGCTGGGCTCTTCAAAAAATACTAATCAGGAGTTGGCTGGTCCAACTGAAAACTTCCCCGAATGCCTGATGATCTAAAAAAAATCAAGAATTTCCTGCACAACTCAGTTCAACCATCAACATAGGACAAGAAGACGATAATAAAATTCAGATCTAATAGAGATACCTGCTATTATATTCCAAACTTAAACTACCATTCAAACCCCAGCGATTGAGCAAGATACCTGTGCTCAAATCACTCTTCAGCAAGCTATCATCAATGGCTAAAAGAAAATCTATGCATGTAAATAACACATCTTACAACATTTCCACGAAGAGTAACACAGCAGGAATTAACCCCAAAGTCTTTCTTTATTGTTCATAAAAAAATTACAAGAGAGTTTTCACTTAGCACACGACTCAAAGATCGAATGATCTCAACTGACCACTGACCTCCTATTTAAAGATAAATCTTCCAACGGCTAGTTCGAGTGATCCTTGTCAAAGTGATCTTGACCATTGATGAGAATCAAAATTTCTTTTTATCTCATCTGTCGAAATTTTAATTATTGAGGAAATTTCAAATTTTTTAATTAAATGCATTTTAATTAATTCAAAAATTATATTTTTGAATTAATTTCCTCAAAATTTTGACTTTGACTTAACCCCAGGGACCAAAGGTCTAAAATTTAGCAAAATAATCAATTTACCTTAGTCCTTGGGCCTTTTAAAATTTGAATTTTAAGGACCCACGAATTTTTCCCTTGGAAAATTTAAATTTACCTAGGGCCTATAATTAATTAAATTTCTGGCTTAGGATTTTAATTAATTTTGGCCAGAAAATTTAATTAATTAATCTATGAAGGGATAAATTATTTTTCCAACTCTCAAGACACTTTACATCATTATTTTCATATCTTTTACATCACAAGGGGGAAAACCCATCTGAAAGACCCTCATAAACTACCCATTTTTGCGACACAAATATAATCCAGCAGACTAAGCAATTTGTAATAAAATAACCTAACCAGATAGTTAGGATTATTCCCAAATCACTTTTACACAGACTCGATCTATAACATTAGGACTCACCTAAGATCCTGGTGACAAAATTCATTTCGGCTTTGGGGTAAGGCAGAAGGAAAACTTTGCCGACCATCCGAGAATGGATCGGTGAGACAAAAAACCTCTCGAAATATAGATAGTTACCAAAAAAATAGGTTTACCTAAGCAATGACATACATGAGACATATCTGTTGAGACTATTTACATCACATACATGCAGAATGGGTTTACATTATAACACGACAACCAAGCTGATGATGATAGCTGGATGATGCAAACACACCGATCAGGTGCTATCCCTTTTGCAAAAAAAGGGGTGTACTGCTATGCATCATTGACACGTAGTGGTCAACAGGCTGTTTGCCAGGCCTGCCCCTAGTAGTAGAAGGCCTTGGCCCTGCCTCTACACCTAATGTCAAATAATGAGTGCTAGGTATGGAGCAGTGCTCTCCTATATCTATAGCAGATGGTGTTGATGTTGATGCTCCCACAGTGTCCTCCTCCTCCTCCTCCTCCTCATCCTGCTCCTCCGAGTGTTGCTCCTCCTCCCAGTCCTCCTCTTGTTGCCCCTGTTCTAATGGATCATCTGGCTCTAACCATGAAGGTGACTCCTCCAAGATGGGCTCCTCAGACTCCACCCTCCACTGAGACAATACATCAATATTGTATAAAGAAATGGCATCTGGATCCATTGGTGCTTCTATTTGCCTCACTCTAAGTCGGATGTTGTAATGCATATACATTAAATCATTGAGGCGTGTAAACTCCAACCTGTAAGAGTGTAAAAAAAAACTAATGAATCTTGACTCTTGACTCTTGACACTTGAAGGTCATAAATTAAAAATTAAAACTTACAATAAGTGTAATTTCTCAACTGAAGGCTGGAGCTCAAAGTTATACCTATTGCGCTTTTTTGCATGTATTTTCTCAAATACAATCCAATTGCGCTCACAGTTTGAAGAGCTACATGTTTGACTCAAGATTCTTATGGCCAATTTCTGCAAATTTGGTGCCCTTGCACCATAGCTTCGCCACCAAATATCTACAACAAAATAAAGAAATAGAAAATTCAAAAACTTAAAACATAATTAAACTTTCAAATAAAAGATAAATAACTGAATTTTAAAAAAATAGAATTATAAGTAAGGAAATTCTAAATTGAAAATTCTAATTTCTAATGAGTGATGACTTGTCACTTACGTGGCATGAAGAGGGTCCTTTCCCTAATAGCAGCATCAAAGCCAAATAGGCCAACACAATCCAGATAAAATTGTATCTCGCGATTGAATTTTGCTACGAAGCTCAGGATCAGGTGCCATCCTATGAATATAGGAATGGAGCCCTTCCATCACCTCGCCATCAAAATCAAAGCTGCATTTGTATGAAAATGCGGGGTTGAGGAAGAGTGTTGCTGCATGAATGGGTCAATGAAGCATCCCTGTCCACTGACTATCAATCACATCCCATAACATCATATGCCTATCAAGGCCAGGAAAACCCTTGTCTGCATAATAAGAACAAATGGCTTCCTTGGCCCTATCCATCGCCTCATACAAATAAACTATTGCAGGCTTCTCCCCATCTACCAATCTGAGAACCTTTACTATAGGTTCACTAACTGAGCATGCTTCTTCTACTCCATGCCAAAACGTCTCAAAGTACACCTTTTTTGCAATGGCTTTCCCATCCTGTCTCCTGCTGTATCTACAATTACGTCAGTCATCAGACGCAAACATTTGCTTCAACTCGAACTGACATCGAAGCAAAGACTAAATAGTAATAAAGTTTGTGGCAAAACATGTGATCGCAGGACGTTGCAACTCCTTGTTTCTAGTGAACTTCCTCATGAGGCTAAGAACAAACGCATGGTTATAAATAAACTTGGGGACGCTCCTAGCCATATCAACCGCCTCCTTGATGAAGGAGAGTTTCCCCATATCCTCAAGCAACAAATCGAGACAATGTGCTGCACACGGAGTCCAGAACAATGTGCGATGCCTCTCCATAAGCATCTCGCCAGCAGACACATAATTAGCTGCATTGTTTGTTATGACTTGCACCACATTCTGCACACCAATCTCCCGAATGAACCCATCTAACAACTCACATATCGTTGTTGCATCTTTGATATGTTATGATGCTTACACTGATTTAATAAACATGGTACCTTTAGGACAATGTACCAAGAAATTTAGAAGGGTCCTACCCTTCCTATCTGTTCTACCATCAGACATCACTGTGCATCTAGTAACTTCCCATGTTTTTTTCAACTCCACCAATCTAGAGTTGATGTCCTGCTTTTCTGCTTGAAGAATTGGCCCCTACAACTCCTCATATGTAGCACTTTTGTACCTTGGGCCCACAACAGCGATAGCATCACACATTGGCTGCCAAACTGGATTAGTTTTGGTGATGTTGAGAGGTAAGTCGCTCCAGAAAAAACACCTCCCCATGACTCTATCTGCTTCTTGCTTCTCCTTTTTTCTAACAAGTGATTTTATGCCAGGTTGTGATCCATGTCCTGTTCGTGGAACAAAAAATGATGACCTCGCACTAGCAGTAGCAAGTCATGCTGTGGAGCCTCTCCCACTACCCTCAGCATCAAAATCAGGAGAAGATATCCTGAAATATCTACCTGCACGTTCAGCCTTGTTTCTTTCTGCCTCTTCCTTCTTTCTGTCTTTTTCATCAATTGCCTCAAGAGCTTTTTGTATAAGCTCCGGACTAGAAATTGTACAAATCTCAGCATCATGTCCAATGAGTCTAGCCAGATGGTATTTCAATCGTGTAACCCCTCCTTTCATCCTGGTCCCACACAATTTGCATGTAAGATATGCCTGATTTGTCCCATCATCAGGCTCCCCATACTCCCAAAATGGGTCCAAGGCTTTTGGCATATTTGAATTTTATAGTGAGCTAACTCAAACCTAGGGCACCAAAAACAAAAATGGAATTAATAAGTAATAACCACCTCATTTTACAAAATAATTTTTTTGCTACATTGTTTGCAATGTGAATACAATGAAAAACCATAAATGACAATAAGAGGGTGCATTTGAAAGTTTAAAAAAAATGGAGTTTGTTGTCCAAATATGGAAAAAACCCTTGCATTTGCTCATGGGCATGAAAATCATAGCAAATGGTAAAAAAAAAAAAAAAAAAAAAAAAAGCAAAATGTTTGTAGGCAAATAGGCAAGCAAAAATAATCCTAAGGCTATCAAAAAATTCATTAACATAGGGGTTTATTTCAACATACCTGTTAATGGAAGAAATGAAATTGTCTCACTGTTCTTCAATCTTAGATCAACAAAATCTTCGTTGTTGGTGGCAATAATGGCTATTCAACACTCAAATCCTTCTTTGCAGCAAGCACATAGCTCTCCCCTTCCTTCTCCAGCTATCAGAAATGAAAATGAATGAAAAAAACAAAATCGGCCTTTTCCAGCCACGGCGGTAATTTTTTTCTGTGCCTGGGCGATATTTTGCATCGTAGCGTGATATTTCCCGAGATATTGCCGATATTTCGGAAATATCGCGATATTTTCGAGGAGACAAAATATCGCGATATTTCCTCGGCGATATCTCGTCCCACACAATTTGCATGTAAGATATGCCTGATTTGTCCCATCATCAGGCTTCCCATACTCCCAAAATGGGTCCAAGGCTTTTGGCATATTTGAATTTTGTAGTGAGCTAACTCAAACCTAGGGCACCAAAAAAAAAAATTGGAATTAATAAGTAATAACCACCTCATTTTACAAAATAAATTTTTTGTTACATTGTTTGCAATGTGAATACAATGAAAAACCATAAATGACAATAAGAGGGTGCATTTGAAAGTTTAAAAAAAAATGGAGTTTGTTGTCCAACTATGGAAAAAACCCTTGCATTTGCTCATGGGCATGAAAATCATAGCAAATGGACAAAAAAAAACAAGCAAAATGTTCGTAGGCAAATAGGCAAGCAAGAATAATCCTAAGACTGTCAAAAAATTCATTAACATAGGGGTTTATTTCAACATACCTGTTAATGGAAGAAATGAAATTGTCTCACTGTTCTTCAATCTTAGATCAACAAAATCTTTGTTGTTGGTGGCGATAATGGCTATTCAACACTCAAATCCTTCTTTGCAGCAAGCACATAGCTCTCCCCTTCCTTCTCCAGCTATCAAAAATGAAAATGAATGAAAAAAACAAAATCGGCCTTTTCCAGCCACGGCGGAATTTTTTTTTGTGCCTGGGCGATATTTTGCATCGTAGCATGATATTTCCCGAGATATTGCCAATATTTCGGAAATATCGCGATATTTTCGAGGAGACAAAATATCGCGATATTTCCTCCGCGATATCTCGTCTCCCCGAAAATATCACGATATTTGCAAATATCGGCGATATCTCAATGATATTGTCAACACTGATCTTGCGTGAACCTTGCTCTAATACCATGTGAAAATTCGCTGCAATAATTGATTTATTTCTCCTACTTATTTATGATAAGTTATTTATCGATACTTCAGTAAATACCAAAATAAATTAAGTTGTAGACTTCACAAACTAGAACTGAAAATTAAACGGCAAGAGAAACATCAACATATGAACAATCACATTGACACACTTGTTTTTGGACAATCGCCCCTGGAAAAACCCAATGTGGGAAAATCGGTGCAGCAGATCTAAGGATTCTTATTATTGGCAGTAAATATCTGAATACAATCTAGGATGCTCATCTAGCAATCCTTTACAGAGAAAATATTGGCGGAAAATATGAGCGAGTTTTACCTCACTCCACTCGGTAGAATTTTGGTTGATCCGGCACAAGACTGGCTAACCCCGATTATTTCTGCGTTGGCCCTGCGTAGGCCCTGTGTTAGCCTTTCAGGATCTGCGTTAGCCCTACGTCACCTTCTCTGCCCTTTGTGTCAGCTCTCCCGGCTATTCGGGCAGTTCTGGATTTTGCGCTCTCCTCTCTGCAAGCTCTGTCTACCTCTTTGTTCTGCGTTTTCTAAAAATTCCTTCTCCCAGATTCTCTCTGCCCCTTAGCTACAAGATCTCCCCACTCGATTTTCCTCTTGAGAACTTCTCACCTCAGAAAATTGATTTCCTCAATCTCTCTATGTTTTTCCAAATGAACCCCAAGCCTCCATTTTATACTTTTCCTGTTGAGTCTTCAACGGCCGAGATTAAGTCTCTAATCAACGTCGAAGATTAAAACATGACTTAATCTGTCTTCTTAATCATTTTCACCGATATTTTGATTAATACCAATTAATATTTTAATTTCCCTAAGTTTAGACTTAGGAACCCCATTAAAAATATTAATTATTTTAATAAAATGCAATCCAGGTGGAATTTCACCAAACGGTGTCTGGGTTCTTTAGAACTCATGTGCCTTAGCCTCTCCACCAATTTTCAAGGCTAGAGCACTTCCAATGCTACCAAAAACTAACATTATGGACCATGGAGGTGTTGGAAATACTGAGAGGGGGGTTGAATCAGTGTTCCTTAGCAATTAACACTTTTAAATATTTTCAGAGCATTAGTTAATCTTCAATTAGTATTAATGTTTATGCAGTAATAATAGTAAATAAAAAAATAAAGTAGGCACAAGAATTTTAGGTGGAAAACCCCCTCCGGGTCAAAAACCATCGAACGCTTGTCTAATAAATTCTTTAATCTTCAGCCCCAACTGAAATGAAAGCAACAACTTCCTAGAATTCTAGAAAAGCATTCTTCTCTAGCTCCCACTGGAAGGACACCCCAACACCCTGGTTTATTCAGTAATCAACTGAATGAATGCCCCAACACCCTAGCGAGCCACAACTCGGCCTAGCACCACACTACCACCCTAAAGTGTTCACAGGCCCCAACCTGTAGGCGACTTCGTACACCTGCCTAGCACCTCCCTGCCACCCTATAATGATTGAAATAAAACAAGACTATGGATTCCCAAACCAGGGATGACAATCCACGATATAATAAGATGTACAATGATTTTCGTGTACTTGACCAAATACCCAATCACTCTATGACCTGCGACCTAACCATGACATTATCCCAACAATGACTCGTATACGTCCCAACACTACCTCTTCGACTCTAGGCAGAATGACTCTTTCACAAACGACTCTTTTACAATCTTTACAATGATGACTCTTTTACAAATGACTCCTTTACAACTTTACAATGATGACTCTTGGCCTTAACAATACTTCACGATATTTGGATGGTTGTCATGTCTTCATGGATGTCCCGTTGCAATGCTTCCTTTGATTCGATACTTCTGCTCTTGAATTCTTGCTTGATGATGTCCTTTAATCTTCTTCTACCTGCATGCAAAATTTTCCCGACGAAACCAATCCCAAAACAAAACAAAATACCCTTCAACTTACCTCTTCCTGCAAAATACATGTAAGAGCATAATAATGAATAAATACAAATTAAAATTACAACGCGTACCTGAAGTGTGCTTGTGAGTTTTGTTGTTGACTTGGTGCAGCGGTAGACAAAGACTCCCACTCTTGATATAGGCCTGGACTATATGCAAGACTATATCCAAAACTGACCTAAAGATATATACAATAAAATCTGATGACAGACCCTAGACTTCTGATGGACCAAGTTCTAAGTACAACAATAGAGACCATTCTATCAACTATGACAAGACAAGTAACATGAACTTACAACATCATATAGATTTAGCCGACTTGGTGTAGGATCAAGAATATGTAGCATCATATGTGTAGTATCAAGAATGGGACATCTGAAATGTGGTGTCAAAACTAATTGTGACATATAGAGACATAGAGATATAACCGAGACCCTGTATATACTTACGTTGTCCTGCAGAAACATATGTCAGAGATTATACTCAAAATCAAATGTAAACACTAACCATACATACCTTGTTGTAGGAGACTTACCCTTGACTGTTGATGTCTAGGAGACTTACCCTTGACTGTTGATGTGTGGTCCTTACTACAGTGATCATTGAATGCATGATTTTTCTTGCCTTCTAGGAGCTTGATATTGAATTTGTTGTATCTATGTAATTTCGGATCTCCAAGGTCTGAAAGTTCGTCCTGTGGTAGCCCTCTAAGTCCTCTTTCCAACCCCACAGATCTAGTCACAAATGGATTCTTCAAGAAAGAGTAATGCCCAATCTCCCACGATGACCTAATTATAGACTGGTTCAGTAGAGCGAACTTGTACGAAGTGCCACGTGTCACTGTTGCGACCTTTGGCCCTGAAAATGATATCCAAAAAACCAAAATCCGTCCTCTTTCTGTCACTACTTACTAAGTTTGAATCCAATGCCTAGAGAGAAAGTTATGACAATTTTCCCAATGTCACCTGTTTGACATGGAATTCGGGAGCCTGCAAAAACCCCAACTTTCTCAAATCATATCTCTGAAAATATAGCAAACCAAGATCTTAAATTCGATCACGAGGTTCATCAAGATTTCGGGTCAAACAGGGTTTACTTTCAGCTTCGCAAAAAAACAGTTATAGCGAAAATGCCACGATGACCTGTTTGAAACCACAAAATCCCTACTAGAGGAGGATATGAGGGTCACTATTTATATGAATGTCTTGAGTTGAGAGGGTCCTCAACAAGTGAACGTTGGAGGGATTTTAGGAGCAAAAAAAAACATTATTAATTATTGACTATTCAATGACCACAACCAATTATGAGTGCCATGCCACAACCCCATAGGGTTTTAGCCCACTAACTAGGGTTACTAACTTCAAACACGAATATCTCTCAAACAATGAAGAATTACGTGGCATTCCATATATCAACGGAAACATCTCGACGAGTAGAATCCATCTAGAAGATCCTTGACTTAGAATAGAGTAAGTTGTCAAGTCAAAATGCCGATGCAAGATCGAGGTAGCCTCTGGTGCTACTTGGGTTGACATCAATGACAACCACTGATCAACAGGAGGACCTCCAAAAAATAGAATTATTATTGTTTGTTCAAAATTCTTAACTTCCTGGTCCAAAAACTTCGATTTGCTGGAAAATAGTCTTCTCGGGCCCAAACAAATTTTTGGACCAGGTCCTTCTGCCTTGGAAATGAAGTTTTTATTTTTTACTTGAATGTTTTCCTTCGAAAATAGCCTCAGATATTTTTTTTGATGAATTTTCCACTTGCATGGTAATTTATTTTCCTTTCATTTTATTCTTCAACAATTTATGGCTTAATTTTTATTTTTATTTTGCCAGAAATTAAAATTAATAGACTCAAGAGGGGATTAAATAATTTTCCACCCTCTAAGTGTGTCAAAAGAAATATTTTGTTAATGGTGTTCTAATTATGAGTAACCATTCACCAAAAATATTCCTAGATAACACTTTTACATCAACATATTACAAATTCAACCCTTAGAAGGGGAAATACACATAGAGTTAGACTCTTTATTACTTTTTGTAGCATCGGATGTGTTCTAGCCACGAAATTTTGTGGAGAGGCTAGAATACATGAGATCTCCAAAACCCAGAAATCATTTCTGGAGATTCCACCTAGAGACGACTTAATTAGATTATTAGTCGTTTTTTAAATATTTCCTAAGTCAAAACTTCAGGAATTTGACTAATTAATCAGAATTAATTAAGGCATGGTGAGAATGTTCTAGAAAAGTACATGGATTGATTCCTAGTTAATCCTAGCCATCGATTAAGATTTAATCGTGGCCGTTGAAGTCTCAACGGAGGATTATAGGAAGCCGTCAATGGGGCTTGGAGAAGACACACCAAATCAGTTGAGCATTCGATTTTGTTGGGAAATCAATCTCCAGAGTAGTAGCATTCAATTGCCAGAGGTGATTCAGTGAAATCGAAGCAGTGAGAGGGGCAGAGATAGTGAAGCCGAAGGAAGCTTTTCCAGTTCCGGCAAGTACATTGCAGAGAGGCAGCACAGAGCCCTCTAGAGGAGATTTTCACTTCACTAGGGAGAAGTTGAGACTCAGTGCCAGAAGCTGGATAAAGGTTCCAAAGGCCGGGAGAATCATTTTCCCAGACAACAGCTGATGACAAAGTGAGAGATGACGCAGTTCCGAGCTAGAGGGGCTTAGAGACTGCGTAGGCTGACACACAGACTGTACAGAGGTAGCAAGAAACGACTTAGTTTCAAGCTAAGGTCAGTATCAGATCACCTGTGGAGTGAGGAATTTTCCTCACTAGTTATTTTTGCTAGTTTTCCTCTGTTTGGATAGCCAGTTTGGGCAACCATAGTTTGCACTTAGATTTTCAATACTACATAATATAAAACCCCTCAGTTGCTGCACCGGTTTTCCCAAGTGGGGTTTTTCTGGGGATAGTCCAAAAATAACGGTGTCATATTATGTGTGCATCTATTTCTTCCGGCTTTTTTATTTCTTCCGCAATATTTGTTTTGTGAAGGTTGTAGTGTATTCATTTCAATATTTTCCTTAGCACATAGCAAATAATTTGTTTAATTAAATTAACAAATAGAAGAAATAACATCAGTTACTGCGATAGGATTCAGGGTTAGCCGAATTTTCACATGGTTTCAGAGCGCAGATTGTAAGCCGAAGAGCTCAGTAGCAGAAGGGAAGAGGAATTTCATAGCTTTGCATAAGCAGCAGTTCAAAACCCTTACATGCAACACAGCTTCTTGGCCAGGAGGGTCAATTTCTTGAGGAAAAATCAATTTCTCTGAGACATCGACAAAGAAATTGAATTTCTCCAGTTCGAGGATTACTAGAGGCAGAGGGAGCAGCCAGTATTTTCCTTGCAGAGCAAATCTCTAGCTGGACGCAGTATTTTGCAACAATTGCTAGTGCAAAATAGCATCAGGAGGAAGAAAGGGCACACGCTGAGGGAACTTTTCCTCAAGGGACTTATAGCTTCAGAAGTTCATTTTTCTCTTGCAAATCAGTAGTTGTTGTGAGCATATTTACTCACTCCAACAAGGAGTGCGTAGAGCCTAGCAGCAGCTGAGCAAAAGAGAAGAGGAGGACTTCGACTTATTTTGTTGAGATGGCCACTACCAGACTACGAGATCAAGACAAGTTGGACGGCGCATCCAACTATGTCACCTCGAAGGCAAGGATGTCCTTCCTTCGGGATGAATGTAGACTGAAGCCATTCATAGATGTAGTGGTAGTTATCCCCATAGATGCAGATCAGTTGAAGGAATACTAAAAGGAAATGGCGAGGGCAAAGAGGTTTATTCCTGATGGTGTTCGAGATCACATTATATCACACATAGCAAACCAGGGAAGAACCAAGGAAGTGTGGGATACACTTTCCACGCTATACCAAGGCACTTCTGAGCAGCAGAAAATGTACTTGGAGGAAATGTTGAGATGCACCAAGATGCAGAAGGGGGAACACATAGACCCCTTCCTCACTAGGATTCAAGAGATCCGAGATCAATTATCGGTGGTTGGGGCAGCGCCTCAAGCCATAGAGCTAGTACAATTGGCACTCAATAGTGTCTCTGAGGAGTGGCAGGTATTTGTTCAAAGCATTTTGGGCAGAGAAACCTTGCCAAGGTAGGACAAGATGTGGGTCGATTTGCAACAAGAGTTGAGATGAGACTTACTAAAGAGCTCCATTAATGGCAGCAGTAGCGGGTCGAAGCAGGTGAAGGAGGAGGACACTGTGGCCCTCACGTCAAAGTGTCCCAGTCAAAGATAGGGGAAGTAGCAAAAGAAGAAGAAGGACATGACGAAGGTAAAGTGCTTCAGATGTGGTGAGCTTGGTCACTACAACACCCAGTGTCCTCTTAGGAAGAAGGATAAGGAGGAGAAGCACGACCAGCAGGGAGCATCAACAAAGATTGATAGGTTGTCCTCTAGGTTGGAGGAAGACTTCGCCATGTTCGCTGACATACCCTCAAGAGTGAAATGGGGTGACTTGGTATTGTAGCCTCAGAGTGCTACAGATGGGGGGATTCTTGAGGAGGTCCACCTCTTGAATCAGAACCTTGCTACGCGAGCCCACTATATTTCAGTAGCAAGATGGATCAGTGGTAGTAGATGTAGTCAGATGCCAGAGTGACAGATGTAGAGTCTAGTTGCATGTCAAATGCTGGGGAGCGCAGTGTAGAGTTGGCGGCAGTGCAGTTGGCAGCAGTGCAGTTTGCACAGTACAGAGTCAGTACCAGCACATATGCCTCAGTGACGGCGCAGATACTAGCATCAATCAGAGACTCGAGTGACAGATGTATCGTACTGATCACAGTTGATTCAATATTTTGGATGCTTTTCAGTTGCAAAGGTTGCAGTTGCAGCAGCAGTACATGAGAGGGAGTTGCAGTGCAGATACAGTGTTGGCAGCAGTTCAGCAGGGTTAGCGGCAGCACAGATGCAGCATATATCAGAGTTGCGGAGTCGTTGGTAGGCAACAGCAGCCGTACATCAGCAGTGTGACAGGAAATGATGCAGAGACGAGGTGTTATTGCAAGGGGCAACAACCCTAGAACACATTCCTCGGTAAGAGAGAGTGTTAGTTTTTGTAGCATCGGATGTGTTCTAGCCATGAAATTTTGTTGAAAGGCTAGAATACATGAAATATCCAAAACTCAAAAATCATTTCTAGAAATTCTACCTAGAGATGACTTAATTAGATTATTAGTCGTTTTTTAAATATTTACTAAGTCTAAACTTAGGGAATATGACTAATTAATCAGATTTAATTAAGTCATGGTGAGAACGTTCTAGAAACGTATATGGATCCATTTCTAGTTAATCCTAGCCATTGACTAAGATTTAATCATGGTCGTTGAAGTCTCAACGGAGGATTACAAGAAGAAGTCGATGGGGCTTGGAGAAGACACACCAAATCAGTTGAGCATTCGATTTTGCTGGGAAATCAATCTCCAGAGTAGCAGCATTCAGTCGCTGAAAGTGATTAAGTGAGATCAAAGCAATGAGAGGGGCAGAGATAGTGAGGTCAGAGGAAGTTTTTCCAGTTCCGACGAGTACATTGCAGAGAGGCAGTGATTACCACAGAGAGGCAGCGCAGAGCCCTCTATAGGAGATTTCCGTTTTGCTAGGGAGAAGTCGAGACTCGGTGCCAGAAGCTAGATAGAGGTTCCAGAGGCTGGGAGAATCAGTTTCCCAGACAGTAGTTGACGAGACAGTGAGAGGTGACACAGTTCCGAGTTAGAGGGATGTAGTGACTGCGTAGGCTGACGTAGAGACTGTGTAGAGGTAGCAAGGGACGGCTCAATTTCGAGCTAAGGTCAATGTCGGATCGCCTAAGGAGTGAGGAATTTTCCTCACTAGTTATTTTTGCCCATTTTCCTCTATTTGGATAGCCAATTTGAGCATCCATAGTTTGTACTCATATTTTCAGTACAACATAATATCAAAACCCTCAGCTACTGCACTGGTTTTCCCGAGTTGGGTTTTTCCAGGGACTTAGTCCAAAAATAACGGTGTCATATTGTGTGTGCATCTATTTCTTCCAATGTTTTTATTTCTTCCGTGGTATTTGTTTTGTGAAGGTTGCAGTGTATTTGTTTTGATACTTGTCGTAGCACACAGCAAATAATTTGTTTAATTAAATTAACAAATAGAAGAAATAACATCAGTTGCTGCAATAGGATTCAGGGTTAGCCGAATTTTCACTCTTAAGACTCAACCAAATTCTGCAATAGGAAACATGATCTAGCATGACGAAAATACATAGACTCGATAACACTAGGACTTGCCTAAAACCTAGTCAATGAGCTCCACCCTAGCTTTGGAGTATATATGGGAGAAAAACTCTGCAAATATCCATGTTTACAAACACAAATAATTTGGTGAGGTTAAAAAACTCCCTAGAGTGAAACCCTTTGAGAAGAATCATAGGCTTACCTAGGTGTTGTTACATGGCTTAATATTCATACTAGAATCATTTTGTCATTAGAAAAGGAAAATTTTGATTGCAATGATGATATTGACACAATTTTTGTTCCATTGTTGCATACTCTGCTTCTTGGATTGTTGACATGTACATGGTCAACAAGACCCAAAGATCCTTAAATAACTTAATCTTTCCTCAATAAACCAATTTCCTATGTCACGAAGAGCATTTAGAACATCTTTAATGATTCTAAGAGGAGGTTGGTTATGCAACAATTGGTATAAAGGCAACATGAAATGATTAAAAACGTCATAGAAATGGTTTGAATATTGGTTGCTGGAAAGAATGGAACAATAATGGGGAATAGGGGATTTATCCTTTGTACAAAACCACTCAAGTGGTGGAAATGGTGAAATAGTTGTTATGGCATCCAAAAGATAAGCAAAATGCAAAAGGGTGGCCTAAAACTTGGAGGGGTGACAATGTTGACCTAATTGCATTGGTCAAGTTGTGAGAGAGAATACTAGCCCAATTAAAAACCTTGGCCTTTGGACAATACCGTGGAAGAAAGGGGCCATTCTTCCTTGAAATGGTTTTTGTTTGGGTGACCATAAAGCCTAGAGAGCATAAAATTAACCAGTGAATGAGGATGCTTGAATTTGCCAATTAAGGGTAATATGTTTATTTTGGTTTTGAAACCTTGAGGATCCATTACCCAATTTCTAATACAATGAGCGGGTTTCACTTCATGCGAAATTAAAAACTTTCCCTGAAATTCAGATATATACTTCGTATTTAAATCAACTTTTGGGCCTGGTAATTTAGATATCTTATGAAGAGTTTCAAGTCGCCAAGAGCCAATTACTTTCCTAGAGTCACTAACAACAATGCATTTATCAAGGTTTGTGTGAGTGATGATCCATCGTACCATATCATAGTAACGGAGCATAGGCTGCCTAGTTGCAACTTTATGAAGTCCAATCCTTTGAATGTTGTTATAGTTATCATCGTCTGAACCAGGGTCCTCTTCTGAAGTGTTTCCCTCCACCTGGTTTTAGGTCGTTTCTTCAAAGAACTTGAAAATCTCTTCCCATGACATTGCTCCAGTGTCCCCGGTATTGCAAGTAGTATCCATAAAGAATGTTGCCTTTGGGATTTTATCCTCTTCGGACTATGATTGCTCAACTTTTGACTTTATTACCGAACTATGTGTAGCAGGCTTCAATTCTTTCTTTATCCCCATTTTCTATACACAACATATTAATCATTAGTGAATATCATAAACATTTGCAGTGTTCGAAATTTAGAGTTTTTATACACTTTGAGCAATGAATTTACTAGGAAAGCTCACACCTAGAGAAGAATTTCATTGATAACAACTTGCCAAGGTTCTTCAAACAAGCAAAGAAGTTCAAGGAATTCTTCAGAGTAAATGAGTTAGATAATTCGAGGATGTTGAATTATTACGAGTGCCTTTTCTTATTAATGAAAGTGATACTTTCCATAAATTCATGAAGGGTGGCAACCTGTGAAACCATTTCAAGAATTAATGCATGTCAAATCACTTATTAATGGCCAAGAATAAACTTAGCAGCTAATCTGGGCATTCGAGATTAATAGCATTTTCGAGCTTCTTTCACTTCTTTGGCACGAAGGTCAGATCTGCGTGTTTAACTGTAACTTGTGTTAAATAGGGATTAAAACCATTTTAATTAATGTTAACACAGTTTAATCCTCCCTAGTATGTTATAATCTTATCCGAGCATCTGGGGTCTGGGAGGTGCAACAAGTAGTGTCTATCGAAAGAAGCCAGATACCAGATTCCCCTTTATTACCTCTTGAATGTGATTAACTCCCATAATTAGCCTAACCCTATAATTAATGAATTTAATACAAAATCTGCTCATCCAGAATATGGGGTATGCAAAGTGTTCTTGTTCAAGGAGAGAGGAGACGGGTGGATTTGTAATTAATTGTTAATTAATAATGATTAAGACTTCAATTCAATTATTAATCAAAGGGTTATGAGGTTATTTGATCATCCAGGGAACGAAAGGTGTAAAGCATTTTGGTCATCGTGCGAGCTTGGATGGGCAGATATCAAACGGAGTTCAAAATTTAATTAAACACGACATACTCAAACAAGTCCAACTTTTCCTAAGTAATAGGACAAACATGGTCATCCATGGAGTGGAGTGGGTAAGGCTTTCCAGGCATAGCGCTAACCCAAATGGGCGGATACACGAGACAAAATCCAAATAAAATAAAATATAATGCAAATAGAAGTGGATTCGGTTCATTTAACAAAGAGATAAGAACAATATGCATATTCAAACATCCGAGATGGCCAAAGTAGATCTTATTATGGGCAATGCTGCACAAAGCAAGGATGAAGCCAACACGTTTTTTGGAGGCAAAGCGTCGAAAGCATCATTTTCTAAAAATCCTTGAAAGCAAAGCATCCTAAAAGCGTTTATATTATAATATATATATATATATATATATATATATATCATTGCATTTATATTCAAAAAAACATCCAAAATGCCAAATTAGCTACAAAATATATCAAAGCCTGCATACTTTTATATAAATCAAGATAGAAATGGCATCCATAGTACATTAATGATTAATTATTCGAGCATCAACCACCCAGAATCTAGATTCTCCTCTTGTCTAGCCTTTGCCTCTATCTTGATTCTCTAGGGACATTAATCAACATTGCCCAATTTTGATCAAGCTGCCTAATCCAAGCCTTAAAATATGGTAGAAAAAACTTAACATGCCTGCTTAATGATTTTGACTTGAGTGAAGGGTAAATTTTTGCTAAGGTCGTGACAAAAGAGTTCAACAATCAACACCAACAACACTGGGCTACATATAGGGCTTGGTGCTCTTGATTAAATGCTAATCACATACCATCATACGTGATATAATCTAATGAAATGCCACAATCCCATTGATCTTGAAATCCTAAAAAACTATTAAGTCTGTTGGATTTTGAATAGGATATGAAATTTTATTTCTCCATATGAACTCTGACAAGGTTGGAACCACTCTCAAACATCCTGAGTTATTTCATGGTAATGCTAAAAAATTAAGTAAAGGTAATATTCTCCTTTATCTTTCAAGGAGCATCTAGGAAGCGTCTAGGGAGCATCAAGGGAGCACCCTAGAAGTGTCTAGGAAGCAAGGTTCCTCTCATAGCAGTTCGAAAATTCCCGAAATCGCGCAAATCCAACTTAGAGTGTGGTTCCAATTTTTGGAAGCGCGCTTTGCTTGCAATTCCGCATAGTGCATGGTTCCAAGTTGTGGTGCATGGGAGGAGGATGGTTCCTACAACACTGGTTTTGGGACAAGGTTGATGCCAGATGGGCGAATTAGTATCAATACTTAAGTGACATCCAAAACTCGTGATTCCATTTAGCTATTTGCTCTAAAGGTGATTTGAATAAGGATTTCTAATGGAGTTTGAACAAAACTATATAAAATCAAACTTAAACATAGACATTTCATGAGAAAACTGTTGGATTTTCTAAGTCTAACAGTTAGAAACCCTCCATGCACTTTACTGATTTATTCCTACCTACTTGTTATATTAATTAACAAGTTATTTACCATATAAATACTGAAAATAAATGCAAGTGCAAGCTCAACACGTTACAGATCATCAACTGAAGGAAACAGAAAGAAGCACACAAATGACACCATTACTTTTGGACTAATGTCCCCAGAAAAACCCAATGCGGGAAAAACGGTGCAACTATCTGAGGGTTATATTATTAAGCAGTTATTTTCTAAGTACACTAGATGCCAAACTAGCTAACCCGACAAAGATAAAAAATCTGGCAGCAATACCTCTCTTTGGAAACAAGTATTCGGAAAGCCTGCTCCAGGAAATCCCTCTCCAGCACAATCTGAAGCTCAGCATCAGCCCTGCTAGCCTCTACGTCAGCCTACTGAGGCTCTGCGTAGCCTCTCTGGCTCTCTACGTTACTCCTGCAGCCTCTGCGTGGATGACGTAGGCCCTTCTGGCTCTGTACAGTCTCTGCAACCTTTGCCTGGCTCCCTCTAGCTCTGTGTCTGCCTTTTTCTGCTTATGCACTGGTCTCTCGGCACTGTCCCTGCCTCTCTGCCTCGTACTTATTGCCCCTCGTTGCAACTGATCACTAATTCTATCTCTCTTAGCAAACCCCGCTCTAGAGAATAGAATGACTGATCACTCTGGTGTATCCTCCAAGTGACCCTCAAGCCTCCTCTTATACTTTTCTCGTTGACAAATCAACGGCCGAGATTAAGTCCCTCATCGACGGCTAAGATTAGATCTGGCTTGATCCATGTCTTTTGGACCATTCTAACACAGTTTTATATTAATACACATTAATATTTTAATTTCCCTAAGTTTAGACTTACGGACTCCATTAAAAATATTAATTATTTTAATATCTCCCAAACTGTTTAGAATCTGCCCAAACCCTTTCTGGGTATTGGAGATCTCATGTGCCCTAACCTCTCCACCAAATGTCGTGGCTAGAGCACATCCGATGCTACCCCAAATCAACAAAAACCATTGAGAGCAACTTATCAATAGCTAAATAAGGAATAAAGCAAGCCAAAACAAGAAACCTTAGTAGAGTCCCCATTTATTTTAGAAACAAATGGGGGGTTGTTGTATACACCAAAGCAATCCCTTGATCAGTAAAGACTCTCTTTCTTCCTCGAAGGGTTGAACTCTCCCAATCACACTAGCCACACTACATCTGGCACCACTCTGGGCCTTTCTATAGTCACCAGCCTAAACTGGATAACAACTCTTACTCATGCATGGGCCTTGTCACCCAACGGTTGCTAGCTCCTATAACCAAACCAATGCCCAACACTCGTCCATTTACACTCAAGTCTGTCTGACAACTCTGCCACCTCTTCGACACCCTGCAGCATTATGCTCCTACTATCTACAAATTTGTGTACCTTGTCTTGACTCGTTGTAGACTTGATCCTGCTAGCCCCCTCTCTACAACGACCTCACATCGAGTCTCTTCGTGGCTAGCTACCTGCTGCTTTAACGGCTAGCCTATCTGCCTTGTCCATGTCCCCACGTTTTTGGTCACTCTTTCCTTGACCAGTGCATACACTACCTCAACTCCTGACTGTTGTTGTTGCGAAGCACGGGCCTGTCTATAGCGCTCCTCCTGCACCTCTGCAATGATTTTCTTACATCACAACCCCACTCCCCCGAGAACCCAACAGGTTATCTCCTAGTTACTTCTAGATGATCTGGTCAATCAAAATCTCGTCGTAAGTGGCAATTAAGCACACGGCCTATCTCACCCTACATATGCTCTTCTTGTTGTTGGTGCCTCCAAAATTGATTGTATACACTTCTCGTCGCTTCCTAGCCCCCCCCCCCCCCCCCCCCCCCCCCCGCCATCTATTCCAGTGCTCCACTGCCTCTGTTTCTTTGTTGGACAATGGCATTTTGATCAGCTATGTCACGACCTTGACCCTTTGTCACATAGTCTCTCTACACCACTGCCCTTCTACTACCTCCCAGCTAATTTCTCTATTGGTTGGGTGTGGGTGCCTTGTGCCTCGACCCCGCCTATCTGGAGATTGCTAGCCTATTGGCCCAGCAACTGACAGCTAGGTGGGTCTAACAAACCACTCAAGGTTGTTGGCCACCCTCCTTGCTTTTAAACTTTAATCTTCAATTGAATGAAAAGGAAAATTGTTGCTTTCTCTTCGTATAGTCGTCTATAATCCTACAAAAAGAATGCCATGTACAATCACAGCATAACCTTGCTCCGGTGATCTCTATACGAACCTGGCTTCCAACATGATTCAAAGATCGGTTATCAAATTTTCTCACTCTAATACCATGTTAATTTTTCCTAAACCTAACACTAGACTATTTATTGACCTAACAAGTTACAGATCTACTGAATAAATGCATAGCCAAGTTCTCAACACGATTAATGCAAGAAAAATCACACAACCAATCTCAATCACAATGACACAAATAAATTATGCCCAATCAACAATTCTTCATTAAATCTGAACTTAATTGGGCTCATGTCCTAGGATAATGGCCCAACTAAAAAAATCACAGATATAAAATGCTCGAGATCTGATCAAGCAGATCAAGCCCTAGATTGGCCCTCGATCTCCTTGGCTAATATAGATCTCCAATTCCACCCTTATGCACTTCCTCAGACCCAACACACTAGAGTATCACACTCCTCACTTGAGAAAAGTCCCTCTCTCCAACACCAGTTTTGTTGTATGGTGTGTCTTCTCCTCTCCTTAGCCTTGTTTTTATAACTTTACATTGAGTTATATACCTAACCCTAATCTCCAAAGTGATTGACCACTGAGATTAGATCTCACCTCACTTGAGATCAATAGTTGAGATTAAAACATAATCATTAAAGTAAATTACTTTAATTTTCCTACGTTTGTTTAGCTCAATTACCCAACATAATTAATTGTGTTTTTCCTAATTTGAACTTAAGCTAAGTTACTGAAGCAAGTGTCCTAAGGAGATCTTGGGCAACATTTGCATGCCCACACACTTAGGCTTATTACAAAAGTACCTACCTGAGCTACAAAAAACAACATCAATGTAATCATAATTGGTAAATTATGTGGCCCTGAGGGTTAGCTCAATTGTTCGAGTCCCCATCAACAAGGCACCTTTGCTATTGAGAGGTCACTGGTTCAATTCTCTAAACATTCTCGGGGTTAAGCTCCGTGGTTGAACCGGCAAGAAGTGATCGCTTCGAGTGGATTTGACTAGTACAAATATTCTATGAACGTAGCGATCACCAATCTTCGGGGTCTGTGAACCATATAGATATGAAAAAAATTGCAAACTATGTAGTAGTAATTCAATCATTTAGCCTAAGCATTACCTGATCAATTTCATGTTTGTTGAATTTCCACGACCTTGGGTATAGGTTAGAGTCTTAAAATCACTGACACTACCAAACCAAGAATCTCAACCATAAACTACTTTGCACAGCGGAAATATAAAGCAATAAATCATATATGCACAATATACTCAATTTTAAACAAATTGTACAATAATGTAAAATCACCAATCTTTGTTATATTAATCCAAATCTGATAAATACAACATTTTATGGTTACAAGATACAATGACAAACTTCGTTGCACAACTTCTATGTCGTATCTTGTCCTGTCGATCCTTCACTCCCGTACTACTACTCACTAGTAGTGCCTTAGTCCATCAAGGCATCTACACATCGAGACTCCAAGAGGGCTGCCTCTTATCGCTGCTACAAGTCACATCTGCTACAATGAACATGGGCTCATCAACTGCTCTCTAGGTAGGCCTAATTCCTGAGCTCCAATCTGCCATGCTAGCAGCAACTTTCGCCCATCAAAGTGCTACACTTCGGCACTAAAACTTCACCGAATCTCGCACCAACAAAGTCCGTCTTGTCTGCTTCTCTAGGGCTACTTTGGGTAGCTAACTAGCTGCCCTCCAACAGCTCTATGATACCCAATCTTGTCACTGTCAATTCTGCTCCTAGGAAAGACTTTCTCCTCCTCAGAAGACCCTCCACTTGGCATCAATAGGCTGCTAGAAAGCTGATCCAAACTAGTCAAATATTTGACCCAATACAAGACATAAATGTTGCTCCAAGTCTGTAGTATTGTTGTCCCTGGTTAGGGCATTGACATGTTGCAACAGCCCTTGTTTCTCCACCCAAACAGCCCTTAATTTACTGTGGCTTGGTCAAGGGAGTATGCCCTGATTTCGTGTTGTTGTTTTGGGCTTATACCACCCTCAAACAATCCATCGTAGGCACCTTTCTGAGGTGGTATGGCCTGCAGCCTACCACAACTCTCCTCCTATACCTACGACCCACACAAACACAGAGATAACCCACCTTAAAGCTACCCCACAGACCTGCATTATCCTCTATTGAAACTCGGCCTTCCTAAGGTATGTTACAGCCCTCCACACAGTTAGAGAAGCACCCAAACCAGCCCTAAATCCATGTTGTTCTGTCCTCCTTTCCTACGGAAAAATAGAAGCTAATTTGTTCCCTCATCTGAGTTCTGCTTCACCTTCAACGAGCTCTTTTATTGCTCTTTTTGGATGCTTAAAATTGACTCAACTTGTCCTAAATATATAGGGTTTACTGCCCCCAACGAGTTCACTCAAAGAGACATGTCTACTTGGAATTTTCTTCAAGTCGGCCTACTTGAAAATCCAATATTTACTATGTCAACTTCAAAAATTCATATCTCTCTAAAGACAACTTGGATTCGGACGATTTTCGATGCGTTGGAATCATTTTTCCAAGCACTATCATCGTCATCCATCACATGCCGTGAATCCATCATAGTTTTTACACAAAACACGATGGGTGCCAAAACCCCATACTTGGGTTTCAAGCCCACAAGTTGCTCTTGGGGCACTTTGTCCTCCAAACCCTGAATCCTAGGGCTTGGAGTACCTCCCAAGCTACACAAATCAACACTCCCTCTTAGCAAGGGAGGTACTTCCAAGACTAGGAAGTATCTCGTCATCATCATCACTGCTCATAACACTTGCCCAACTCTTGGCACTCACAATCGCAGCAATCCCTGTACATTGAACTACGCCCTTCTTGGAAGTGTCGTTGTCACTGCCAAAAGCAACCTGCTTCTTCTTCTTATCCTGTAACGTCTTCCACTCTTTCCATGATTCCTTCTTGGTAGTCGTAGGAGCACCCTTGCTCACCACTGACCATGCGCTCTTCTTGGGTTGCAAAGTCTCCCTTTGAATCTGCAAGCTCCCTCTCAAACTAGACTCCTTCTGAGTCTCTGGAACTTGGACCTTCTCAAAAAAGTGTACCTTCTTCTCGAGAACCTGTGCCTTCTCCTCTAAAGCCTACACCTGCACCTGCACTTGCTCCTTCTTCTCTAGAACCTCCACCTGTCCCTACTTCTTTCCATGATCCTCAGGCTTGGCAATCAACCTATAGAGACCATGCTCTCTAACTCCGAGTACAATCCCATCGGACATAGAGCCTCTGAGCCTGAGTCTTGCCTTCCCATCCTGGAACAAGATCTCAAACCCCTTCTTCTCCATCATCGAGACAAAGAGCACATTATATCTAAGTCCTGGTACAAACAATACATCCTGGACCCACATCATAAGTCATGTCTCCATTCTGAATGGGACAACACCTAATCCTCGAATCTCCAAGTAACTCTTATCGCCCAACACCATGTGCAACTTCGAGTCCCATCCAGCTAGTCTCAAAAATATCCTGTGACCCTGTCATATGCTTCGTCACACCACTGTCCACGTACCATCCATCCTCTTTGATAGTACTTTGCAAGAAATGAGAAATCACAGCAAAATCCTCCTCTTCATCTTCCAATCTTCTAGCGAGCTCATCCATCTCTACTTTATTGGTAATAAGGGCGACCTGCTTCCCTTTTCTTTTCTCATCGTCTCCCTTCTTCTTCTTCAGACATCTCGACGAAAAATGACCCATCTCGCCACAATTGAAACACTTGACTTTACTCAAGTCCTTCTTTTGATTACCCTTCATTCGTGATGCAAGTGCCACATCATCATCTGAAGCTTTCTGCTTCAGCTGAAGATCCTCATCTCACAACTCTTCCTGAATGAAGTCATCCCACAGCCTAGCCCAGTCTGGCAGCTTCCCCTTTTCTCCTTTGATGAAGGTTTTCCATTCCTCAGTGAACCCTTTCAAGGCAATCCTTACCATATCTCCATCTGAAACGGTCACACTAATGGCAGCAAGCTCATCCTTGACCTGAGACAATCTCGCCAAATACGAGGTCACGCTTTCACCCTTTAACATCTTGGTGGACTTCAACTTATCCTCCAATACCAATACCCGGTTCTCGTTATTATTCAGGAACAAATTCTAAAGAGACAACCACATCTCATGTGTGGTGTTCTTCCCGGACAAATGAGGTATTAGGGCATCCCTCACACCATCAAGGATGATCAGTGTCGCCCTCGCATCCAAATCTTCCCATATTTCCAGCTTCTTAGGGCCGGTTGGCTTCTTGATCTCTTTCCCGGCAAAATCCCACATCTTGTTGACCTGCAATATCGACCAGATCCTTTGCTTCCATGGACTATAGTTGGACAACGCCTCTGACCTGTCCTCATATCGGATACCTACCAGAAACTTCGACATTGAATGAACACTTCACTCACAATGTGACCAACTCCCTCTCACGTTGTACTTCATTGCGCACAACTTTGATTTACTCACTTTCAAAGTAGCTCAGACACGCTCCGATACCATGTTGAATTTCCAAGACCTTGGGTTTAGGTTAGAGTCTTAAAATCACTAACACTACCAAACCAAGAATCTCAACCATAAACTACTTTGCACAGCGGAAATATAAAGCAGCAAATCATATATGCACATAATACACAGTTTTAAACAAAATTGTACAATAACGTACCATCAACAATCTTCGTTATATTAATCCAAATCTGATAAATACAACAGTCTATGGTTACAAGTTACAATGATAAACTTCGTTGCGCAATTTCTATGTTGTATCTTGTCATGTCGGTCCTTCGCTCATGTACTGCTCACTAGGAGTGCCTTAGTCCATCAAGGCATCTACACATCGAGACTGCAAGAGGGCTGCCTCCTCTCACTGCTGCAAGTCACGTCTGCTACAATGAACACGGGCTCATCAACTGCTCTCCGGGTAGGCCTAATTCCCGAGTTCCAATCTGCCAAGCTAGCAAAAACTTTCGTCCATCAAAGTGTTGCACTTCGGCACCAAACTTCACCCAATCTCACACCAACAAAGTCCTTCTCGTCTTCTTCTCTAGGGCTACTTTTGGTATCCAAGTCGTGCCCTCCAACAGCTCTATGATACCCAATCCTGTCACTGTCAATTCTGCTCCTAGGAAAGACTCTTCTCCTCCTCGGAAGACCCTCCACTTGGCATCAACAGGCTGCTAGAAAATTGATCCAAACTGGTCATATCTTTGACCCAATACAAGACATAAATGCTGCTCCAAGTCTGTAGTACTGCTGTCCCTGGTTAGGGCATTGACATGCTGCAACAGCCCTTGTTTCTCCACCCAAACAGTCCTTAATTTACTGTGGCTTAGTCAAGGGAGTATGCCCTGATTTCGTGTTGCTGTTCTGGGCTTATACCACCCTCAAACAGTCCAGCGTAGGCACCTTTCTGAGGTGGTATGGCCTGCGGCCTACCACAGCTCTCCTCGTGTACCTACGGCCCACACAAACACAGAGATAACCCACTTTAAAGCTGCCCCACAGACCTGTGTTATCCTCTGTTGAAACTCAGCCTTCCTGAGGTACATTACAGCCCTCCACGCAGTTAGAGAAGCACCCAAACAGCGCCCAAACCAGCCCTAAATCCACGCTGTTCTGTCCTCCTTTCCTGCAGCAAAACAGAAGCTAATCTGCTCCCTTATCTGAGTTCTTCTTCACCTTCAACGAGCTCTTGTATTGCTCTTTTTGGATGCTTAAAATGACTCAACCTGTCCTCAATATATAGGGTTTACTGCCTCCAACGAGTTCACTCAAAGAGACACATCTACTTGGAATTTTCTTCAAGTCGGCCTACTTGAAAATCCAATATTTACTATGTCAACTTCAAAAATTCATATCTCTCTAACGACAACTCAGATTCAGACGATTTTCAATGCATTGGAATCGTCTTTCCGAACACTATCATCTTCATCCATCACATGCCGTGAATCCATCATGGTTTTGCAGCTTGCTCCAAAACACTATGGGTGCCAAAACCCCATACTTGGGTTTCAAGCCCACAAGCTGCCCTTGTGGCACTTTGTCCTCCAAACCCTGAACCCTAGGGCTTGGAGTACCTCCCAAGCTACACAAATCAACAATGTTTAACTGGTGCAATTTTGTAAGAACAGGTTCAGTCCTTCTAATAAAACAATGGAGGTTATCAATAGTCCATGTCTAGATGGTGTAGGGTTTGATATCATCAGTTCACAACAAATAAAGCACCTAATGTTATTAGATATATGAATTAGTAAGAATTCCTTATAGTATGTTGTTAGATAAATCAAAATGCACGTTAATGCTACAAATCTATTTTATGATAAACAAGTACTTTATCCATAAGTTCTAGTTTTGTTTTGCAACCTTTCGAACTAAAGAACTGCTTAATTTTACAATATAGCTTCTTGTGTTCAGTAGCAACTAACACCACATTTAAGCACTAAATGGTGAAATGTATCTTATCATTACAAGGAAACTTTGTTTATATACTGCAAATTAGATGAGTCTCGTAGAAGCAAATTTGTTGTGCGACAGGCCGTTTTTAAGTACAACTAAAATAATAGTAAGAATTGAAGCATAATGTGTATCTTCTTTTTTCAAGGTAATTTAGTTTGCACAATTTCAATATTGTTCAAGAGAAACTTCCATGCTTTATTATAATGTATCATAATGAAATAAGCTTTAAGAGATTATTGCATACACAGTGCAGTTGTTTAATCTAATTTCAATAAATTTAAAAACATGTTATCCCATTCATAATTACATTGATATGTGCCCCCCCCATTGAAAAGTGGCAGAATAGTCTTTCTTTTAATCTAAAATGTCGATCTTATGGTCAGTAATCAAAGATGTTGGCATAAATTTGTCGCTTCTGCTAGATCGACAGATAGGGTTTTCAATACTAACTTCATTGCATCTAAAAATGCATAGGTTTATCATTAATGAACTAGTTTATTATTTTACATTTACCTAATACAATTAAGAAATTATGGTAGCTGATAAAAAGACAGCTAGGGCTATGAAACAATGTTGCAAACATCGACATCGGGATAAAATCGGCAAAGATCCAGAAAACCAAAAAATCATAAAAATCGCGAAAATATTAGTAAAAATTGGCAAACATTGGAAAAATTAAGATACAATCGGCAAACATTGGCTAGGCCAAAAAACCGCAAAATCGAGATAAAATTGCGATAAAATTGGGATGTTTGTGACATTGTTATGAAATCGAGAAGAACATCCTAGCACATGAGCTTTTGAAACACATCCCCAATGCATTGGCTTCTAAAACATGACATTCTCACTCCCAAGGGGTTTGTTAATACACATCCCAGTGGATGCCATTGAAGAGGTATGAATTCCCAGCAGATGCGCAAGATCACATCTACCTAATACTGGAGAAAATGGTTATCAGCAACACGTTATATTGATCTAGAACATGTCTTTTAGAAATGATGAGTTCATCTCGTTTACCTCGGACAGGAAGCATTCTCTGATATCCATTTGCTTTTTCAGGGTCAAGCACAGCAAGATCCCATAGTTTGCCCCCTATAATTTCACTAACATTCAAGGTTATCCGCATGATATTCCAGAAAAGGCAATTGATAAGGTGCCTTCTTTTCAAGGCAATAATGCAGTTAGTGCTAGTGATCACCTTAAGAAGTTTAATTTTTGTGTGGGAAAGTGGTGCACTACTGCTAATTATAATCATGAAGATATTAAGATGAGGCTCTTTGTCCTTTCTCTAGAAGATGATGTTATGGATTGGTTTCATGATTTTCCGAATAATTCTTTCAATTCTCTAGAAGCTATTATCAATGCCTTTAAGAATAGATATGGAGATAAGAAAGAAGAAAAATATTTCTTAGCACTATTAGTAATATAAAGAAGGAGAATGAGACCATAGAAGAATTCAATAAGAGGTTTGATGATATTGCAAGGGATTTACCTCAAGATTATAAACCTCCTGAGAAGTATCTTCTGGTGTACTATATCAAGGCATTCCCTGCTAATCCTTCTTATGAGTTATGGCGCACTAAGCCTGCTAATGTGAAGGCTGCCTAGACTTTGGCTGAAGAAATTGAAAAATGTAGAAAGACATCTGGGAAGTTTGAGATTCCAGGTTTTTCTAGGGGTAATCTTAAGAATGAATCAACAGGTAAAGAAGTTAAAGAAGTTGATAAGGATCCCATTAAAGAATTAACGCAACTTATTAAAGATATGAAAGTTGATCTTGCAAATCAGATAATTTCCCTTCATAATTGTTTGATCAATATGGAGAGGTCTCAAGGAAGTAAGATGCAGAATAATAGGAATAATAATAATGCATGGCAAAAGAGGGGCCCTCCTAAGTCCTAATGAGCAAAGACCGCCTAATCCACTTGAGTCTGTAAATGTTGTTGATCAATATTTAACATATTGTAGACCTTGTGATAGATTTCATGAAGAGGCCACTTGTGTTGTTGCAAGAGGAATCTTGGATAGTGGAAAGGCAAGGACAAGTGATCAGATAAATATAGTTGGTAAGGAACATCACTTGTCTATGGAGGATTGGATGGAGGTTGTTGAGAATAGTTATGATGTTGAGACACTCCCATATTCTTATAGTATTAATAATGTTAATGATGAGAAAGACATGATCACTGAGTCGTATGGAGAAAAGCAATCTCCGGAGCAAGTCTTGGAGTTTGCGAAGGAAGATTAAAGAGCATCTTACTTCCATGGATTGACTTATCAGTGGAAGAATAAAGAACAAAAGGAAGATCAAATTGCCCCTGAGTTTCGACGCCTAGTTTGAATATTGAGTTGGGAGGTTGGATTAATAATGCAAAAATCCTGGTTCCTGTCACTGAGATTGTAAAGATTCCCTCTCAAAATTCTAAGTTATTAAAGGCTATTAATGCTCCTCATATTGATGATTCTCGTGAACAAAACCATGATGTTGTCTATCAGGTGCTCCTGTATATTTGCTAAGTATGGATCCGAATAATAAAGATCATCAGTCGTTTTTCATTACTTTACTTGTCAATGGTTTTCGATTATATAATTGCATGTTGGACTCTAGTGCAGCAACTTGTGTCATGACCAAGAGGGTCATGGAGCAGCTCAATTTAAGAATCTCTAGACCGTATTACAACATGTGTGCCATGGATTCCAAGAAGATTGAGGTTCATGGGTTAATTAAAGGTTTGCAAGTGCATTTGTCAGTTTACCATGATATAATGATTGTGATGGACATTGTTGTAGTGGATGTACCGGATGCTTGGGGTATGTTGTTATTGAGAAAGTGGGCCTCTAATCTAGAAGGGAGTATTCGGATGAACTAGTCATATCCTATGATTCCTTCTCCTAGAGGTAGTGGATTTGTTAGACTTAACAAACAACCTGAAAGACGATTTCATGTTGAAGACCCCAAGAGACCCCACAATGAAGTTATAATGGGACAATCTAATATTGGGAACAATGCCATCTTCTCTACCTCCATAGTTCCTTTGGATGAAAATTTTGATGATTTGAGGAGTCATGTATTGCATATGCATTTCAATGGTGCAACTTCCAAGCATGGTAAAGGTGTTGGAATTGTGTTGAAGTCTCCTCTTGATCATGTTTTCAAGTTTGCCTATAGATTGGAGTTTGAAGCTACTAACAATGTGGCTGAGTATGAAGCCCTGTTGTTAGGTCTTGAATTAGCAAGAGATATAAAGGTAAAGTTGCTTAGTGTTAAGGGAGACTTGGATCTTATCATTCAACAAATCAAAGGTAAATTTTCATGTAAGAATGATAAACTTAAGAAATATTAACATGCGGTCTAGGACACTATGGAATTGTTTGATGCCTTTAATCTTGAGACAGTCCCTAGTGAAGACAATAGCCATGTTGATGAGCTTACAGTTGTTGCATCTACTTTGCATATATCTAATAGAATGATAAATGATAAAGTCAAGATAGAGGTTATCTTTAGGCTTCAGTCTCTGATAATGTTGATCATTAGCAAGTGTTTCAAGATGATAGTCAGGTGGTTCGTTTTTTCAATAATTTAGAAGAATTTGAAGATTTTAATGTTGGCTATAAAAGGGAAGGATGTGATTCTACTGAGAATGGTGATACTAATCCTATCCCGAAAGGTCAGGTAGCTTTGGAGCGACTCTTTGATAGGCACGATGCCACAAAGAGGAATGAAGAAAAGAAAACGATCTTGGGGAATTCATCAAGGTAAATATTGGCACTTCTAAAGATACGAAGATTATTAAGATTAGTAAAGTACCACCAAGGAAGGAAGAAAGAAATCCACTGATTTACTTCATGGATATCGAGATGTCAGCATTTTCTTATGATGAATTGAAAGGATACAAGAAAGATTATGGAACAGACTGTCCCTTTAATACATGAAAATGCTAAGTCGTTTCATCAAAAACTTAGGCAAATTAATCCTAAGTTGGCCCCCTTAGTCCAAGAGGAGCTTCAAAAGATGCTCGCATCTGGGATTATCGCACAGACTCATCATTCAACATGGTGTTCTAACTTGGTGATTATCAGGAAGAAAAATGGAACAACCAGACTTTGTGTTGACTTTAGAAACAACCTTAATTTAGCTTGTAAGAAGGATAATTACCCTTTGCTTATCATGGAAACTACATTGCAAAGAGTAATTGGTACTGGTATGATGTCATTATTAGATGGTTCCTCTAGTTATAACCAAGTCTAGGTGAAGAAAGAAGATCATCATAAGACAACTTTCACCACCATGGGGAACGTTTGAGTTTATCAAAATGTCTTTTGGGTCAACCAATGCTGGAGCAACATTTCAAAGGGCTATGGATTATTCCTTCCAAGGGTTTAATTGGTAAAATTATTGAGATATATCAAGATGATCTCACAATATTTTCAGAAGATGGTATTAGTCATATAAATCAACTCAGGTAAATCTTTAACAGGTGTTGAGAGTATGGAATATCCTTGAATCCTACTAAGTTTGTGTTTTGAGTAACTTAAGGGAAGTTACTTGGTCACACCATTTCTAAAAATGGGAGGAACATTGACCCCGAAAGAGTTGAGGCCATTCAGAAGATTCCTTTGCCTCATAATATTAAGTCTTTTCAGTCCTTCCTTGGAAAGATTAACCTTCTTATGAGGTTTATTCCAAACTATGCAGAGATTGTTAAGCCTACACAAAGTTTGTTAAAGAAAGATGCAAATTTTATATGGAAAGATGATGGGAAGAGGGCTTTTCAGGAAATCAAGGCTTCTATCTCATAGGCTCTTGTCTTGGTTAGCCCGGATTATTCTACAAAGATCATGACTTTTTCTTTCGCTTTAGAGGATACTATTGCGGGTGTTTTACTTCAAAAGAATAAGGAAGGTCACAATCTGTTGATCACTTTTATGAGTAGGTCGCTTCAAAATTCTGAATTAAATTATAGTACTATGGAAAAGCAAGCTTATGCCTTAGTCGAATATCTTAAGCATTTTAGGACATATGTAGGATATTCTAAAGTTATTACTTTTGTCTCACACTCTGCGGTTAAAGCTATAGTAACTTAAATTGATTGCTTAAGGACTCATGCTAGGTGGGTTACAAAGATTCAAGAATATGATTTGGAGATTAGACCAACTAAGCTCATGAAAGGCCAAGGTTTTGCCGAGATTCTGACTAAAGGTAATGAGAAGGCTTTGGGTCTTATTTGTCAAAGTGATTTATCTAGGTTTCAACTTCACTTGAGCTTCAAAGATTAGGGGAACTTGAGTGGTAGAAGGACGTCATTTATGATTTACTAACTCTTACATGTCCTAACCATTTAGTTCCTCATAAGAGGAGAGATTTTAAGCTGAAGACAACAAAGTATTGCATTTTGAAAGATGGTCTTGGATGGAGAAATCCTAAAGGGATAATACTTAGATGTGTTGATGAAGTTGAAGCGAAAAAGCTTATTTCAGAGTTTCATGCGGGATTTTGTGGTGGTCATTTCACTGCAAAGACTACTACCCACAAAATCTTGTGAGCTGGCTATTATTGGCCTTCGATTTTTTCAAATGTGCACAAGTATGTTAGAAGTTGCCAAGCTTGTCAATTGTTCACTGGGAAGTAGAAGTTAGTTGCCATGTCCCTACAACCTGTGGTTTTTGAGGCTCCTTTTCAGCATTGGAGTTTGGATTTCATTGGAAAATTCAACAAAAAATCTTGTAATGGCTACTCATGGATCTTAACTGCTACTGATTATTTTACTAAATGGGTTCAAACAATTCCTATGAAAAATGCTTATGAAAAGGTTATTATGGATTTTATTAAAGATAAAATCATTACTCGATTTGGTGTCCTAGCTAAGATTACCATCGATGATGCAGGTCTTTTAGTTCTTTAGAGTTTTCAATTTTTTTTAAGTATGACATTATTTTGTCTCACTCATCAAACTGCTATCCTCAGGGTAATGGTCTTGCAGAATCTAGTAATAAGAACCTTATAAACATTATTAAGAAGATAATAGGAGACAATAATCAGTGCTGGAATAGCAAGATCAAGAATGCATTATGGGCATATAGAATTACAAAGAAGAAAGCTACTAGAAAGAGTCCCCTTGAACTCGTTTATGGCTTGGATGTTACTTTACCTTTGCACCTTAGGCTCCCAGTTTATCAACTCCTTCAGCATTTTACTAATGATAAAGATGACATGCAACATAGAATTGATCAGATAGTGGGGTTGGATGAAACTTGTAGAAAAGCTTGTGATCATATTTGTAAAACTCAATCAAAAATTAAAAAGAATTTTGAAAAATCTTCTCGAGTTAGACCTTTTCAGGTTGGAGACATGGTACGGTTATGGGATCACAGGGACGAGAAGCCGGGAAATAACAGGAAGTTCGACAACTTATGGTTGGGACTGTTGACCTCTACCGGTCAACTATCCATGCAGTACACCCCCTTTTTTTCGCAAAAAGGGGCAGCACCTGATCAGCGTGTCCGTGCCATCCCGCAGTCATCAGCAGCTTGATAAATCTAATTGTAAACCCAGTCTGCATGTATTCTTTGTAAATAATCCTAGCAGATATGAGTCGTGTTTGTAAATTGCCTAGGTGGACCTAACTTTCTTATGATAATCTATGTCCCGGAAGGTTTTTTGTCTCACCGATCCACGGATCGGCAGAG
>APFE030972107.1:164600-175374 GCA_000404065.3 Pinus taeda
TAAATAATAAAATAATAATATTTTAATTCGATGGATGAGATTAAGAGCTGTCTTGATCCTCATCGACGGTCGATATCTCTTCAACATGGATCACTCGAACTAGCCGTTTGGATTATTTCCTTTATATAGGGTTTTAGGGGGTCATTTCAGACAATCTGATTTGTGAGTCAAAGACTGAAGAAGCTCTCTTGTAAATCTGTTTCTGGTTAATAAAAGAAGACTTTGGGGTCCATATCTTGCTGGTGTTACTCTCTTGAAATGCTGTGAGATTGTTTAATTTTCTGTATATGTTATTTTCAGCCGTTAATAATAGCTTTTTCGTAGAGTATTGTGAGCACAAGTATCTTGCTCACTTGCTAGGGTTTGGGTGCTGTTAGGGTTTCTGAAGTAATGGCAGGTATCTCCATTATTTCCTGAGATCTAGCAGCATTTTTGCCCTCTTTACTGATGGTTGTTTTGAGCTGTGCAGAAAACATTTTCTGAAGAAATTTCGTGGGCGTTCGGGGAAGTTCTCGGCTGAACCAGCCAGCTCCCACAAGCATTTTTTGTTGAGCCCAGTTGGATTTGATCCTGGGTCTATCATTCAGTTTATTTTTAATTTGAATGAGAGATTTTTCTGAAGTCCTTCACAGTGAAAATCTGAAAATCATTACTTCTTTAAATATTTTCTGTGCTTATTGATGAATCTGGCTGTTAAGGGGCCAAATCTGTAAATTATTTAAATAGGGTTTCAAATTTTTTTCTGACTTAGGGTTTCCATTTTATCTTCCTGCTCATTATTATTGGATGTTTCCATGGTTACAGGTACAGGCTTTATGAAATTTTCAGGGATCTGGAGCAAAAATAATTTTGATTTATGCATGAAAAGGAGCGTGGACATCAATTCGATTCTGGCAAGTGATATCATGTGTGCGTTTATCCAGTAAGCTGTCAGGTCATTGCTATGGATGCCTTCCACAAGACTGCGTTTGGCCAGACAGAATACCCAAACAATGATTTGGGCAGGGACGTTAAATTTTAGCCGCTGTTCTTCAACGTGATCGCCTCTTTCTCATTTCCGTTTGCTCTCTGCCCGTGCCCGCTCTCTCCATCTCCTTCCGCCGTCCAGTTGCATTCTTCCATCCCTGCCGTCGACCTGCAAAAAGAAAGATGAAACGATAAGCCTGGAATATCATACTAAACCCTTCACCCGTTCGATTTTCGGATCAGGCGTTGCGGCTTTCGATCTTCCCTTCCGCAGTCCACAGGTAAATGAAAATCGAGCGCAGTCATTGTTATGCGTGGGTTGAATCTGGGCGTAGTTTTCATACCCGTCCTTCCTGCTGTCTTCGCAAACCTCCGCGTGAAACCTGCAGGCATATATTACTTTGTGTGGGTTGATTTTATGTTTTCATAAGGACCAGAAATGCGTCGATTTATTTTTTGCGTAGGCATGGCTCACATATAAAAATTAAATTTCGTTTTTTTTTGTTTGGAATGTGTATGCGTTAGATCTTTGATAGCGTAGGTTTAGATTTCGTTTGTTTTATTTTGATTTCTTTTTATGTTTCATTTTTATATATGCATATATTACGTTATGTTAGTTTAGCATTTAGCGTTAATTTTTATTTTGTTTAAAAAGATCGTTAGGGTTAGGGTTGTAGTTAGGATTTAGATTTATTTTAATTTTAGTTTTGGTTTTGAATTTTGTATTTGATTTAGATTTATTTTTAGATTTTCATTTTATTTAAAACTTAAAAAATTCATAAAAAGTCATTAGGGTCTTTAGGGTTTTTAGTTTTTTTAGATTTTTTAAATTTTGATTTTGATTTTATAGTTTCTTATATAGTTTGATTTTGATTTTAAATTAGTTTTTCTTTTTTTTAATTTTTTATTTAAATAAAATATAAAATAAATAAAAATTAAAATTAAAAAAATTTTAAAGTTAAAGGATTTGAGATTTTTATTTTAAGGGATTAGTTATAGATTTAAAAATAATTTTTGTTATTTTGTTTTAAAATAATTAAAAAAATCATAATTTTTTTTTATTTTTTTTTATCCTTAGTCTTTAAAATTTTTCTTTAGGTTTAGATTTTTTTATTTTAATTTTTTTCGAGAAAATCTATAAAAAATTTCATCTTGGAAAATTACTCTTGCTGGACTCAGTTGTTTTCAATCGTTATCTTTCATGCTGAGATCTAAAATTTTCAAGTCGAGACACTGAAATTGATATCTGGTTAATAACTTACGATTCTTGTGGTGATTTTGAGCAATTTATCTTTTCGAGGTCTTCAGTTGCTGGACGTCGTTTTGGTCATTGTGATTTTACCGGATATCTTGCATTGTTCAAAGTTATTGAATGATAAATGATCGCTGTGTACTGTTAAGTAATCATCAAGGCACTGATCTGCTAACTAATCAAATCATTCATCTAGTGCTTATCTTATCGTGTCTCGTGTCTCCCAACCAACTGGTCGACAGTTGGTCTTCATCATCTCACAGGGTCTACCCCCCTTAGCCCGCGGGAAGACAGGCTTAAAACGGAGGGATCGGGGATCAGAGTGACAGCCCCCGGTCTGAGCGTTGTCGTGTCAATCTGCGCGACAACAGGGACCTTATATCATCAAAGGAACTGCTAGACTGAATTCCTTCTACTTGAGCACATTGGATGATGAACCACTTGACTTACCTATAAATGGCCATAGGGTATCCTCTATATTGTATCTCTAACCCTATTCCCTGTTATTTCAGTTATCAGAATAGGTTTTATTTCAGCATTTTTACTTCATGTCATTAGATTATTTTCTTTTAGTATTGTTAGAATAGTTTCTATTTACATAGCTTCTATTTAAGTACTTGATATTATATGATGATTTATGATTTACATTTGAATGGATATCTATCTGATCTACTTTGTTTAATGTGGATGTGGATTCTAGATTCTCACATTCCTTCAAGAAGCAACGTGTCCCCATGTAGAGTCAAATGTTGACCACTCGTGTCAACCACCCCTTGAGCAGTGTACAGTGAAGCGCTGCCATAAATTTTTCAAATTTCATCATCTTACAGCGTCTAGTCATCATAATGTAATCCAAATTCTATAGCCCTGTGGGCCTTGATGTAAAAATTATTTTAGTATGTTTATAAAGCCATGTAAAACATCTACGTAAGCCTATGATTTTTATCAAAGAGTTTCACTCTAGGGAGTTTTTTTTCTCCGCCAATTTTCTGTGTTTTAATTGGTAGAGTTTTTCTCCCGAGCATGCCCCAAAGCTAGAGTGGGGCTCAATGGTGAGGTTTTAGGTGAGTCCTAGTATATAGAGTCTGGGTAAATTATCATACTAGATCATTTATAAAGTGTCACAAAATTTGGTTGAGTCTAGAAGTCATGTTTTTATTGTCAAAATTCCCCTTTTGAAATGGGATCTTTGTGTAACATTTCATGTAAAAGATGTAAAAGGTGTTGTCTATAGAGGTTCTAGAGGGTGTGAGTACTCAAAATTATACCTCAACTCCTAAAAATTTTACCAAAACACACTTTGAGGGTGGAAAATCATGTCTAAACCCCTCGAGTCATTATTATTATTTTCTAGCAAAAAATGGCAAAACTAAGTTGCACTGAAACGGATACGGATACAGGGTTTGAAACAGATACGGAAAATTTTCAAAGATTTTGGATACGATATGGCAAGCAAAAGACATATATATATAAGAATTTCATATTGACATTCATCTTTTAGAGTCTAGATTCTATATCTAAAAACACATAATCATCATCATGAATTCAACATAAACAAATCATCATCATCAATTCAGCATAAACATTGTCATCATCATTAGTGATTATTATAACATTCAACATATTATCATCATCATTAGTAATGTAATTAGAAATGCTACAGCCTTCGTGCTTTCGGGTCCAACGCCTTCAAAGAACACGTCATGCATGGCAGATGGTATCTATCTTCCTTGCATGGCAATTAAAAGGCCCATGGGATCATTGGGATATTCCATCAAAACCTATTTAAACATTTCAATCTTCTCAACGTCAGCTTGGTCTCTTGATTATATGTAAGCAAAAGATTAGCTAGAGAAGACTTGTTATATTGAAGGGATTTATGATATCAAGAGCAAAATGAATGACAATTAACAAAACCTTAACCAAACTAAAAATTAATCGCTCAAATAAATCTCTTTACGAAGATATTCATCAAACCCTTCTATTTGCATTTTTGAACATCTATCTTTTTCTTGAGTGGTAAGAATCTTTGATAAATATATGGAGTGTTGTTGTTTCTCAAGATTTAGAAGAGACATTATGAGACTGTGTTTATAGTGAGTTTATTTGCAAATATGATTTCTTCATTTTTATTATTTATTTATGGCTAATACAAATTTTCACGCTTTTTAAAATTTTAAGGGTGGATTCCAATCACAATTTTCGTGGATCCGTTTCCAAAAATCCGGAAATGGATCCAAAAAAAATTAAAACCCTTGGAAACGTATCCAATTCCAAATCCGAAGTTTCCGATTTTTTGAAACGACACAAAAACGTTTTAATGGTGTTTCAAACAAGGATCGTATCAATTTCTGTTTCGGAAACGGGGATCCGCATTTCCAGCAAATTCTTTACGCATTTCCGGTAACTTAGTGGCAAAATAATTAGCCAGAAATTAGTCAAAAAATTAAAATGAGAGAAAATAAATTTTCTCCAAGTGGAAAAATAATTAAAAAGGGAATGTGCACTGTCCAAAAAAAGGATCAAATTCAAAGTTGAGAAAAGTCTCATTTCCAAGGTAGAAAAGACCCACAAAAAATTTGTCGGGCTAGAAGAAAATTATTTTCTCAAGGGAAATGGAATTTTTTGGTCCAGGTGGTTATTTTGAATGAGGGAATTTCAAGAAAATTATTTTTGAAAATTTTCCAGTGATCCAAATCCACCCAAGGTCAAAGATTGGTCCATCCAATCCATTAATCAAGGAGGTCAAATTTTTTTATGGATATGTGTAGTAGTAATCAAGGGTTCGAATTATTTTGAGGAGGATCAAGCCATGGATCAAGTCAACTAACTGTTTTTTCCACTTGGAGGCTCTCACACCCTCATTTTTCTATATAAGGAAGCTCTAACCTAGTCATTTAGTAACAATGTAAAATCCTGAGCTCTTGGCTAAGTGAAGCTCTGCTACTCTTCTAATATTTGTTTTGAGCAATAAAATAAACTCTTTTGGGCAAAGCCATGGTGTTATTCTTCAGTTATATGGTATAATCTTTCTAATTTCGTGTGCTTAATGTTCTACTAATGTTTTAATTTTGATATTTCCATTAGCTCTCGAAGATTCATTGGTGTACAGTTACCTTGCATTATTGTTTAGATTTGGAGAAACACACTAGGTGGAACAAATCTATTGGTTTTTGGTTAAACCCTTAGACTCCTCTATCACTATGTTATCCAAATCTCTATGGATCTAACAAATATCTTTCAAGTGTGTCGAAAATAATATTGTTGATCAAATCTTGGACACTTGGGGACATTCTCAGTTGAATTAACCAACTATTCAACCATAGAAGTTGAAGAACCCATAGTGGATCATCCAAAGAATTATCTTTCGAAATAAGAAAAGGGGTTTTCTTACCATTTGCTCTAGATCAAAATTTTAATTATCTTGAAAGTCTTTCAAAATTATTTTAGAGCTTTAATGAATAGATCTACTATTTGAAGAGCTTATCATTGTATATTTGTGAATAGATCTTGTATATATATTCTCTCCTAACCTTGTATACAATTTCTATTTGTCTTGTATATATTTGTTGGGTTTTCTTGAGTTTCTTTTCTTGCAAATCTGAAGAGGGCATCAATTTTGGGCTTGGATCTATTTGTATATATTTTTGCAGGCTTGATCCCATCGAAATTTTGAAGAAAACTGTTTTTTGAAGTCGAGATCATCCTCCTAGCCTAGACGGTTAGGGCTTTTGAGGGCAACGAAAATTTTCAATGGAGTCGTCTAGCCTTTTTTGGTGGTCACAAGGGTTTGGAGGCCTATTTCCCTTGAGATTGAATTTTTCTCCAAGGGTTTCCTCCATATAGTTTTTTTGCAAATTTTTTGAAGGGTTTTAACTGTTTTTGTTCTTCAAATCTCATTCTTGGGTAACTGCTAGCCTTAGGGCTTATTTTGGCACTTTGTGAGGGTTTGTTTGTGGCTCATATAATTTTGGGAGACCCTTTCTTGAGGGTCGCATGTGCTCTAGCCCTCTCTCCCTAGGCCACAAGCCCTCTAGGTCTTTAAATTCTTGCCATCAATTTTTTGTGCTAACCCTTGTGATTTTGTAGGGGATTCCACAAATTTTTTGGAGGGTTTCACCATACATTCTTCGCATAAATTTCGATTTTCAAAGGCTTATAATCACTTGCAAATTTATTTATTTTGGGAAGTTGCATATTTTTAGGCCTTTTTCCTTAAGGCTAAGAGCTCCTTGAGGAGCCTCTTCTTTCACTGGTGCGAAGGGCTTATTGCTATAAGGAAGCCGAAATTTTTTAAGTAAATTGAGCCTTGATCTTAAAGAAAATCAACATAAAAATTTTGATAAAATTTAAACAAAGTTTCAATAAAAAGATTTCGTAGGTCGTGAGTATTTGAAGGCCTTCCTTCACCTAGGTCGTGGGTTTTGATGACTAGTATAATTTCTTGTTGAGGGCCGAGGTCTTTTGAGGGTTGGATCAGCTTGTTCAAAGTGTTTGGAATCATATTTGACAGCTGGCCTTGTTTGTTTTGTACCTTAAGGAGGTTGCGTTGTGAAGTTCTTCTATCATTGTAATTCTCCTTGAGTTGAAGGGTCCTTTCTCTTTGTCAAAAGGACTTCTTCTCTTGTAATATAATAATAAAAATATTGTCCTTGAGGGAGCTCCGGATCTCAAACCCATGGTATTCCGCCTCCTTATTGAGAGTGAGACATCCTCTTTTCCTTTTTTCTTAGTCTTTAGATCTAGCTTACTAACGTGTTTCTCTTGCATTGTTGGTTTCATTGTTATCATAGTTTAGATCTGATCTCTTTAGTTGCATTCATTAATTGGCTATGTGATCTAATTGCACTTGAATTAGCTCTTGTCTTTATTTCACTTGCAATTGAAGATTTAAAATAGTCTTTTTCTAATCTTGTTAGAAGTCTCATTTGCCATCATTCACATGTGCTTTCATCATATATCTTTACTTATCTAAATAAGTAAAGACATTTTAAGAAGTATTCCTTGTCGAAGGCATTGTGAGATATTGCTCTAACATCTAACCTGCTTGCATTTCTATTGTTTCATTGAGTAACATTCTACTTGCTTGATTGATCATTATTATAAGCTAATCATCTTATGCTCATAAGTGAATCCTGGTTATAAGTGCATTGGCTCTTTCTTTTACTAAAGCATTATTGTTAATGAATCTCATTGGGACATTTGCATTTGCATCCTAGATCTAATTTGCAAATTAAAATTTACCTCAAAGCATAAGCTTGGTTGATAAAGAGATAGGACAACCTTCTCCACTTCCACTTTGAGAAGTTTGACCCTTAAACAACGGTTAAAATGAGTGACCTTGTAGTTCTCTTGTGGTTGAGTCCCTTGTAGGAACGGAGGTACTTGGGTTGCTAGAACTCCTAGATAGGTATCGTTAATGAGGCCTTAGCCTCCTTCCCTAGCAGTTCTCCCAACAACCTTGTTCTAAGACTTGCTTCAATAATTGAGGAGAAGGCCTTCACCTTAGAATAGGCATATAATTAAAATTTACCAAGATCTTGCATCTCACATAGGTAGATCTTGCATCATCATTTTGCATTTCAATTGGTTATTGTGATTGGAATCGTGAGCTCATTTGATTTACTTGTCAATCTTACATTGTTATACTTGTCATTTTCAAGTTTATTGTTTCTTGAATATCATCTTTACTTGAAGTACAAATCCTGTTTCTATTGCAAGTTTATCTCTTATTGCCCATATATCCAATTGTTGTAATCTTTTGATCTCTCTTACTAACCTTGTCTTGCGGCATTATTTGTCTTGTGACTTGGGATATAGATGTTTTGCGCAAGTACTTTAATTTATATTTGAGAATTGTTATTTATGTTAGTTTTTGTAGCATCGGATGTGCTCTAGTCATGAAACTTGTTGGAGAGGCTAGAATACATGAGATCTCCATAACCCAGAAATCATTTCTGGAAATTCCACCTAGAGATGACTTAATTAGATTATTAACCTATTTTTTAATGTTTCCTAAGATGACTTAATAAGATTTTTAACCTATTTTTTTAATTATATTATTAACTTATTTTTTAATGACTTAGGAAAATTGGTTAATTAATCAGCATTAATTAAATCAAGGTGAGAATTCTCTAGAAACTCACATGGATCGACTCCGATGTGATCTTGGCCCTTGATTAAGTTTTAACTTGGTCGTTGGTGCTCCAACAAAAGATTATAAGAAGAAGTCGATGGGCACTTGGAGAATATACTTGAAAAGTTTGATTTCCTTCGCAGTTCGATTTCCAAAGAGCAACAGCAATTGTCGAAAAGCCAGAGAAGGAAGTAGAGATGGTGAGGAGCAGAGACAGTGAGGTTGGAGGAAGCTTTCCAAATCCAGCGAGTGCATTTGCAGAGAGGCCAAAGTTTCTCCAAACGGTTGCGCAATCCTAGCGCAAAAGCCTCAAAGGGCAGTTCGATTTACCGAAGAGGGAAAACGTTTTCAATTCCAGAGATCAGGCAGAGGTTCCAGAATGTCAGAGAAGCGTTTTCCCAATCAACAGTAGGTAGGATGGCTTGATTAGCAGACGATTCCGGTAGCGCATGTGGCAGGCAGCTTCAGGTTGACGTAGGGTGTGCGCAGACCCAATTGGAAGACTTGCTTTTCAGAGGTGGTCTAGCACCAGAATTGCCCAGAGTGAGGGTAATTTCCCTCTAGATAATTTTGCCAGTCTTTTCCCTACAGGACAACCAGATTTCGACATCCAGATTATTGTTCTCAAAATTTCTCACTGCTACATAACAATAAAACCCTCAGTTGTTGTACCAGTTTTCCCAAGTTGGGTTTTTCCTCAGACATTTGTGCAAAAATAAACATGTAAATTTTATGTGTGATTGATTTTCTCAGTTTCCGACACTATTTTCTTCCACAATTTATTGGTGAAAATCACAGTGTGAATTATTTGATATTTGTCGTAGCAAATAAATTGTTAAAAAAATAAACAATTAGGAGAATAATTTCCAATTGTTGTGATAGATGAAATTTTCACATGGTATCAGAGCGTGAGTGATTAGTCGGGAAGCTCAGAAGCAGAAAAGAGAATTTCACTGTTCAGAGGGAGTAGCAAGCCGAAATTCTCAGAGAGTGTGCAGTACACAGATTGGTAGTTCGAATTGCTCAGTAGGAGTTCGATTTTCAGTTGCAGTCTTGCAGAAAACTCAAAGTTGCCCAAGATAGTGATTCCAGTAGTCAGAGAGACCAGCAATAGCTCATATTTTCGCTAAGCAGATTTATGGTTAGACGAAAAGGGTTTTGCAGCAGCAAAATCAGCATTGAGTAGAAGAGAAATTGCACACACAGTAGGAGATTTCTCTCAGAGGGTTTCTGCCAAGAAATCTGATTTTCCCAGTAGCATGTGGCAATAGCAGCTAGCAGAACTATGCATTCCAGGTGTGAGTTCAAGTAGCAGAGCAGCAGTCGAGCGGAGGAAGAGGGAGTTTCCCGACCATATTCAAAAATGGCAACAGTAGGGCTCAAAGACCAAGATGGATTGAAGAGAGCCTCCAACTATGTCATCTAGAAGGCTAGGATATTATTCCTTCTAGATGAATATGGTCTGAAGACCTATGCAGAGAGTGTGGTAGCAGTTCCCCAAGACCCTAATCAGCAGAAGGAGTACAAGAAGGAAATGGAAAAGGCTAAGAGGATGATTCTGGATGGTGTCCGTGATCGTCTAGTCTCACATGTGGCAAACAAAGGGACGACCAAGGAGATGTGGGATGCTTTGTTTGAGCTATTTCAAAGTTCTTCCGAGCAGTGGAAGATGTAACTCTAGGAGAAGTTGAGGAACACCAAAATGCAAAAGGGCAAGAGCATATATGTCTTTCTCACTTGGATTCAAGAAGTCCGAAATCAGCTTCCAATTGTTGGGTCAGCGCATCAACCCACAAAACTTGTATGATTCGCACTAAATATGTCTCAAAGGATTGGCAAGTATTTGGAGTGTCTTGGGCAGAGATACCTTGCCGAGGTGGGACAATATGTGGTCTGATCTGCAGCAGGAGGAATTGAGAAGGGTTCTGTTAAAGAGTACCATCAGCGGCAGCAGCCGCAAGGGCGTGAAGAGTGAGGAGGAGAATATGGCCCTAGCATCTAAGTGTCCCAGTTAGGGGCAGGGGGAGCGGAAGAAGAAGAGGACCTATCAAAGGTCAACTACTTCAAATGTGGTGAGCTCAGTCACTACAGCACACAGTGTCCTCTTAGAAAGAAGGACAAGTAGGAGAAGTAGGACTAGGCAGCAACATCCGCAGAGATTGACAAGTTATCCTTCAGGTTGGAGGAATATTTTTCCATGTTTGCAACCATACCTCCAAGAGAGAGGTGGGGCGATTTGGAGTTGTAGTCCCAAAGATTGCAGAGATTGGGCAGGGTTCATTGAGGAGTCCATCTCATCGATCATTACCCTGCTACGAGGGCCCACAGTATTCAGTAGCAGGATGGATCAGTGTCAGTGATGTAGTCAAATTCCGAAGTGACGGTTGCAGACTCGTAGCAGTCAGATGCTAAGGAGTGCA
>APFE030972107.1:179476-226990 GCA_000404065.3 Pinus taeda
TAAAAGGATGAAAATGAAGATTAAGGAGAATGTCACTTTTACTTTAAGAATTTAACATTACCATGAATAGCATATCAATACTAGGGCCTAGAATGCTCAAACCCTCCTTAGCAGCAACCACATAGCTCTCCCCTTCCTTCTCCAGCAATCAGAAATGAAAATGATATGAAAAAAAACCAAAATCAGATTTTTATAGGCCATGCAGAAATTTTTTACAGTCACCGGGAGATATTTTCGATCGTCGCGCAATATTTTCCGAAATATCGGCGATATTTCGGAAATCGCGCGATATTTTCAAAAGCCGAAAATATCGCAATATTTTGTCGACGATATATCGGCTCGCCGAAAATATCGCGATATTTCCGAATATCGCCGATATCTCGGCGATATTATCAACATTGGTTCAAAATAAACCACATTTGAGTAAATAGTATATAATACCTAATACAAAAAACCTCATAAAATCATTACAAAAATAGTATATAATTTAGAAAAAAAGGTGTTCAGAAAATAACTTAAAACATTCTTACAACAAAAACATCCATCAGAAACAAACAAAGAGAATTTCATATTAAATAAGTCATTCATCAAAGGATAATTTAAACTAATGGTGCCTGTCAGCGTATATCAACCACTTTTACTTAAATATGGTTCAGCTAGTTTTGTAGAATGATAGGTTACGAACTTGGCAACTTTATTCCATCATAACTCTTTGTTTAGAATATTCAGTAAAACCTTGATTAACATTTCTACAAGCACTGACCAAATAAAAGACTAGAATGCACTGAACATAATCTAAACTGTTTGAATTCCACTTTACCTCAAGATGTGGAGCAGCTTCCGATGCCAAACCAACAGTTGCTGCAGCAAGTCCTATTAAACCACCCTAAAAGCAGAACTTCTTGTTAGATTTTTAAGAACAAGAATGACAGTAGACTGTTTTGAAGACAAGCAACCACAAAGCCATTAACATGGTTAGCAAAGGATGTGCATCAAGTGTGAAGTCTGTACAAGAGTAACAATAATTTTGTCAAAACATTTTCTGTCAAATGCCCCATACATATGAGATCAGCCAGATAACGTTAAAGGGGCTCAACATGACTAAAATTTTATTGAATGTTCTGTATCTAAGAACAATCAAATTAAATAATACTTTATACCCAATCTTCAACTCGTATGGAACGATGAGATAAACATCATTAGTTTCACATGACATACCTTTCTATGACTTGCTTGAGGAGAGAATGTAAATTCATTAGTTAACAAATTTATTAGTGCAGAAATCTTCTCATGATCCCCTGCAGAAACCAATTGTTTGACAATCCCTTCAACCTAGTGCAAAAGAACAAAATACAAGATTAGAAAAGAGAAAAAGTTGATAAGCTCATTTGGTAGATGATCCATTTATCTGAACCCAAGGCTACTCCATTTCTTTCAATGCTAAAACATTTCATTTATCTGGATTCGGAACCAAAGACTATGTTTCTCTCCGCACTGAAAAATGCTTATCATATCCATTACAAGAGCATTATAAATTTGAAAAGACTTTTTTACTTTTTACCTGTTCTTTCTTGGAATTTATGAAGATGAATACACATCATATCAAGAAATTGAATGTAAATGAATGAGAGTTGCGTCTGTGGTAGCTTCAAGATGATCCAAGCTCAGTTAGACAAGATAATTGCGAAGGTGGTTAATAAGTAAAAAATGGTCAGCCAGTTGATTCTAATCTATGACAAGAAAATAGAGAAGGCCAATATGTGCATGTCGGCACCAACCTAACATTACAAAGTCCATACAATAAACTTGTTGGATATTTTGCATGTGATTTAATAAGGCATATATTAGTAGTGGTTCCAACATGTAGTCAATGTGGTAGAGGACTACTTTCAGGAAGACCGAGTTAAATTTTTAAGGAACACATACAAAACCTGTGAACAGTTCTTCAATGGAAGGGATTGCATTTTGCCACAGTAAAATTCAACCCCATACTATTACTAATTGTTCCAAAAAATATTAAAATTGGTCATAGTGTGATAGTTTGACATCTATTATTGGGATTCAGTATGACTTACAAAATTCAGGCCGGTTTGGTTGTTACACTAAAAAGTAAAAACTAGCACAGCCATATAAATTAAATGGCTGATAAACATCAGTAGCCATCAAAATACTTACGTGCCATTTGTAATGCTGAGAATTTGTAATGCCGGGACAGAAGTGGAGGTCAGAAGCTGAAAAACAGTTTGGAAAGCCTTGATTGCATGCATTGGGTTGTGTATATGACAAAGAATATCCTCACATTATTAAATCTAGACCATCTATAATTTTTTATTTTTTATAGAATGGTAATTGTGGAAGCCCTATTCTGAAATAGACCACACCCCTATCGGCGTAATAAACTGCCAATAGTGTGCACCAGATGACTCATCTTGTGTGTGTACTATCACTGACTGTCATTGTCAAGCTCAGTGTACTCCCACAAGCATTGATGTATCTCAAATTATAGCAAGGATGCACCTAATGAATCATATATATTAGGAAATTTTAATCCAAATGTGTCATATAAAATATTTCACAATGTTTATTGTAATAGATGGGCATGCCACTTATGTCAAAATAAGTCATTTCAAAGTAATCGTGATAATAGAGGAGATAGCTACTCCCTTAAATGACATGAAAGGAAGAAGGTTGCGGAGGACAAAGTGCAGAGACAAAAGTAGTAGATAACAAGAAAGAACAACTTATATGGTTTGTATAATGGTTCCAAAGTGTTATAAACCCAGTTTCACCTAGTTTGAGAGGCAAAGGAGCAGTAAATAACAAACATGTTTTTAGAGTTTAAGAAAGGAAAAAAATGTAAAAAATACAAATGCAGGAATCAGTATCATTATGCAGACTCAATTTGCTTATAAAGGTGAAAGTACACAGCTGAATAGTGGGGATCTATAGTAGTCAGTAAAGGGCATCTAAAAGGTCATCTATGTGAGCATCTGTATGTATTATTGGGTGCACATGTATGACTTGAGTTTAAATAGGATATCTCCTCATTAGATTGCCTCAATCTATCACCATGTTCTTATTTTTTTTCATCGTGCCAATGTCAGTTCAAGCAAGATTATGCATTTTGATTGCATCATTAGATTACAAACATATTTTAGTTATCTTTGAAGTATATGTTTTAGCTATCTCTTAAGCATATCATAAGTATTAAGTGTTAGGATATTTAAACACTTGGGAATTAGTTAAGTACAACTTAATGTGTCTATTAAGTAAAGTCAATGTTCCACCAAGTTTTTGAGATAAGGGAACGCAAGAACGGGGAGATGCACAAGGGGGACATGTGAGAGCACCCCCAAATTTTAGGAAAATTCAGCAGGGACATTGGAGTGTGTGTGTGTGTTATAAACATGATTCAAATTCAATAATGAAATACATTGATTCACACATCATAAATAATTCAATAAAATAGAAATAGTAAAATATTGTATACAATGATCTAAATCTATCATTCATCATTCTAGAATCTACATTGATATAAATTCATCATTCATTATTCTAGAATCTCATTAATACTAAGCAAATAGTAGATACCAAAGTCTGAAGACTAAAATAGTAAATTAAATTACTCAAACTCAAAAATAGTAAAGAGTAACGAATCAAAGACTCAGTCTGAGGTCTAAAATATCCTAAAACCAGCTATCTAAGAAAACAGATCAGATCTAGTTACTTGTTAGAATTATTAACTTTTATATGCAGCGGAAAATAAGAAAAGCAATCACACAGTGCATAAATATTTCTGCCCTTCTAGATCAGTTCATCATTCAAAATTATCTTCAGAACATACAAGAGCTCCCTTACAAGGAAAAAAATGGCTCTGAGAAATTAATCAAACATACAACAAACCTGAAAATTACAGTTTGCACGAAAATCGAGCAGACTGCACTCCAATCCATACAGCAGTACACAGTCTGAACGGACAATTACACGGCCTACTCTACTAGGCTGTATGGCTGCTCTTTTCCTTGCTATTGACTGGTTGTCTGTCCTTGCTCAACACTAGCTGCCTTCTCCTTGCTGAATTTGCCAAAATCCTCACCAATGGCTCAAAATCAGATCTTTGATTTTCTCCTCCACTCACATGACTTGTGAAATGAATGCTTTGTGTGTCTTTTTCTTCTGCCCTCTCTTTATTTTATAACTTTGATACAAGCCAAAAACATGATCTTCATCAGTTGAGATCTAACCGTGAGATCAACGGCTCTCTTTTAATTAAATTATTAAGTGACCCACCTTAGTCACTTTAATAAAAAGTGTTTCCTTTATTAATTAATTAATAAATTAAACTTTTGAAAAAAAATAGGATACTTTTAATGGTGATTTCCATAAATAGACACCCTCATGGAAATACCTATCTGAGCTACAAATATTGACACTCCCACTTAGCGGGGAAGGTATTCTCTGCCACTCCAAGCTTGTATTGAAACCAGACGAACTTGCACTTCACCAAGGCTTGGTGAAAATGTTTGCTAACTACTCCTCTGTAGAATTATATTGGAGCTTCACTGCTCCTTTCAGCACCCTATCTCTGATGAAGTGCCATTTGATTTCAATGTGCTTTGACCTGTCGTGAAACACTGGATTCTTCGGGAGATTGATACAACTCTAGTTATCGCACTGAATCATTGTCGGTTCAAGCTTTCGACCAAACAATCCAGTGAATAGCTTGCAAAGCCAAATGGCTTCACAACTAGCTAGACTGACTACCATGTACTCTTCCTCAGTTGAACTCAATGCTATTGTGATCTACTTCTTGCTAACCCAAGAAATGACTACTGACCCCAAACTAAAGCGGCATCGAAAGGTGCTCTTCCAATCTGTATCACTGCCTGCCTAGTCTGAATTTGAGTATCCCCACAACCTCACACCAATCTCCACCAAGGTACTGCAATCCATATCCTACTGTGCATTGCTAATATCTGAGCATGTGCCTTGCTACAACCCAATGAACCTCCCTTGATTTCACCATGAACTAGCTCAGGGTGTTAACAACAAAGCTGATGTTTAGTCAAGTGTTGACCAGATACATCAATGAGCCAATCAACCGTTAATTTAGCGGCTCAGTGACAAATTCCAACTATGAGACTAGATTCCTCTTTTCGAGAGGACTAATTTTGACTATTGAAGCACTCAATTTGGACAAGGGAAAGTGTATTTTTGAATTAAAAATCCCACATGTGTATATTTCATCAAGTCAGCCCTAAAGAAAATTGGACACCCTTGGAAGGCTATAAATACAAGTGACCTCAACCTCATTTGGACATCATCATGAGACATTCTTCTATTCTCTTCCTTGGTTTGGCTCGCATAGGTCTGAGGCAATGCATGGAAATTGGTTGGCATGAGTCTGAGATTACAGGGTCCGAAGCTCGTGCATGTTTCTAGGGTTTGGATCACACTCGTAGGCTTGTCAAAGGCAATTTTCGACTATAGCCGCAGGCTTGTAGACTCAAGGTACCAACTGGAAGCTCTCAATCACACACATGTCTCTTCCTCCATGTGACTGGAATCTAAAGTTTGATTTTTCAGTTGACTGAAGTTTTCACCAATTGACCACAAAGTTTGGCAGTCGACCACAAATAGTGACAGTTGATTACAGGCTCCTGAATTAGGGTTTTGATTATTGGCATGGTTGGGTTCATCTCATGGATATTGTTTAGTTGATTTTTGCTGGATAGGTTTATGGTTGAAGATATGAGTCATTCAATGACAATCTAATAAGAAGAAGAACTTGAAAGGGTTTCCCCATAGTGGGCTTTTCCCTGGTCTCCGACCAATCCCGGTGTCTCTGTGTGAATGATTTTCTTCTATTGTTCCTTAATGTTCCGCTGCATTGATGATGATATTGTTCTTTCTACATAGTTGCATATGTTGTTGAATAATGATGTAGATTTGAATAATGATATGATGCCATGGGGTGACTTTAAATATGGAATAATGAAATGCAATTATGAAAGCAAAGAACAATATAGCCCTAATAAAGATTAACATGGTATTAGAGTTAGGTTGAAGAAAAGTCATTGAAGATCACCCCTATGAAGACACCCTTGATGGATGCAAGAGAAGAAGAATTCTAGGGTTTCAAGGAAACCATAGGCAATTTGGTTATTAGGGTTTGAAGGAAACCCTAGGCAATTTGGTTATTAGGGTTTGATAGATATAAGGTTAGGGTTTGGAAGAAACGTTGGTTTATGGCAAAGATTTGAGATATACAATCTAGAGACCCTAGCATGATCAATGTGAAGATGTTCAAGCACTTGTGACAGATTTGCTTAAGCCCTCGATGGGATAGTCTCTATTAGGCTTGGTTGTTGATGAAGTTGGTAAATATATTGAAGGCAACATTGTCATATGGATAATGGATGGTAATGTCCTTTGAAGGTTGGTTCAAGAGGGAATTGATCTCCTCTCATTAAAAGATAAGTACCTTTTAGATTTATGTTACCTCTTCCCTGTTTGAGTTTATTGCTTTGATTATTACTTATACTTTCTGCATGTATATGTGAGTATTTGGAGACTTCTAACCTCTTGATGAGATGTGATAAGTGGATCCTTCTTGAGGATCATTTGAGATGCAGGAAAAGATGGCTATTGCAGGAAGAGGGGCTACAGTTGCCTATGACAAGGAAGTTGACGAACTGCTCCCGCTGCCAATGTCAAATAAGAAGGTGCGCAGGTATTTGAATACTACAAGTTATGTATGGTGTATTGTTTCAAATGCAATATCAGATGGCAAGGTAAGCCCTAAGGTATGATGAATATCACCTTCACAAATGGCTCATGCATGCATATGAAAGTAAGTTTGATTCATGGTACTTATGATGAGATGGTGCACTTGGTATTGGACAAGTATCTTACATTCTAGTCATGGTAAAGCTACATTGATTTTTGATATACTGGTATACTTGATATTTGGCATGCATCTTTCATTATAGACATGATGGATTTCATATAGAAGGCTAGCCCATTGATTCTTATATATGGTAGCTTGATATTGTTGATAATGCTTGTGATAAGCATGACAACCTTGATGATAGAAGTGTAACAATAAGATTGATATTCAAGATCTTCTTGTTGACCTTGGTTAGCTTGGTAATTATGACATGTGGTAAAATTGGATGCCCTGACTTGATAGTTAATGATAAAGAAGTGATGAAGTGATCATAATCCTTTAAGTATGATAATACAATTGTCAGCTGCCCTAATCATATGACTCTAACCCTCGATGAAAGTTTGATGTGATGATGAAGTCGCTGATGTTGACATGCAATGACCATGATGGATATATTTTTAGAATCTGATATAAGCTTGATTTCATGATCTAACAGTTTTGATACATGACAATATTATAGATAGGTTGATGACTTGAATAATAATGGTTGAAGGGGTTGCTCATTCAGAGGGAGAATCTCTCCATAAGATCCGTACACCTATTATCATTTGCATTATATGTATAGAAAATTCTTTAATGTTGAAGTATGATTTCTAGACATGAATAGACTAAATATCTTATGTTGATAGTCTGCAACGAGTTCTAGTCTGAAAATAGAGGGTTTCCCTTAGTCCAAGCCCCAACCAAACGGAAGCAAGCTTAAGAGTGTGGTTGTAGCCTCTCAACCGCATGGAAGAAAGCCTATGGGTGTGGTTATGCCTGTAGGTCACAAAATCGAAGCTTTATGCATAAAATTAGAAATGCACGAGCAGTATGAGAGTCCTACAGATATGGAGCAGACATCAAAAAGTTATATGAACATGGAAGTTTGAATGTTTGACTTACTATAGAGAATGTGAATGTGTTGACTAAACTTGTGTTTGCAAGTGACGGGAATATGCATATCAATATGTCATTTTGATTTAACCATTGAAGCTAGTGTATGACATTATTTGATAACAGTTGCAAAGGCTTGACGAGATTTGGTTGATTGGTATATATAAGCATTGTTTGGAGTTTGACATGATGCTTGATAATTCATAGAGATGTTTTAGAACTTTGACTTGATATGCTTTAGGTTATGTATTGATTGAAATCATTGTGATAACAAATTAGGATTTTGATTTGATCACTAATGGTTTGCCTTAATGACGGTGCTATGTGGGCATAGTGACTTTCAGAGACTAATATTGGTATTCAATATTGATTTTGTATTGGCTTCATTGGCTTTGCCTCATTGGTTGAAGTATATACAGTTGTGATTCAGTATGATAAATGGATGAAACTTATATGACTTGTCCCTGACTTATGCATTCATATTTAGTGACAGAAATGATTCATGCTATGATCATAAGGATGGCTTGATAAAGGTTGATTAGATAATACTTGGTAAATAAAAGGTTGTTGTAACTTGGTCCAAAGAGTTTGTCACATTGATACTAGCAGAAACTTTTATTGCTTTGATATTAACTTTGATTTGGCATCTAAAGCTTGATAAGTTGACTTAGTTGATTTGATTGCACAGTATTGAAATGTGTAAGGATGAGCATATTGGTTTGGTCAAGTGTTATGTTTGCAAAAAGCATTATATGAAGCAAGCTTGTCGAACCTGGTATATCCGTATTGACAGTCATCAAAGACATGTCCATCCAAACCTCTACTTCAAAAGTAGTCCAAGTTATGACTTTGATTTTGGTTTTAAATGCTGATGGTCTATTCATGACAAGTAATGAGCCTCTGATGATCAAAGTAAGAGGGAGATGCCCCCTGAAGTTCAAAATCAAGAATCATGGCTTAATGAATTACGTTCTGAAGTTGGGAAAAGACAAATCTATATCGTGAAGCTATTGAAGAGTTATTGGAAAATGGAAATGCAAATCCTTGGAAACTCCGATTGAATTTCAAGAAGTTATGAAGAGATGTTATTGAACCTGACTTGGCAACTAACAGTCAATTGAAGCATTGATGTTCCATGTAAACACCCATCCTTATACATATGTTTTGCATAGAACAACCTAAGTGAATCCATGATTGAGCCTCTTCACACACATTGAGTTGTCACCGAGCACACTTCAAGATATTTGCATGGGACGATCAATTTTTGATCTGAGATATTTTTCCTATGATATGTGATTGCATGGATGTATTGATGTTGTTAATGATAAGATGAGCGCATCTGGGTGTTGCCTTAGTATGAGATTTGCCATGATATTTTTGGATGAGAAGTTTGTAGTTGTAAGCACGACCAAGGTTGAGTACGATGTTGCTAGCATGGCTAGTTGTGAGGCAAGATGAGGAAGCTCTTTAGGGAGTTGTTTGGGCAGGTTCTGAATATAACAAGGATACATTGCAATAATAATAAGTGGGATCTGATTGCCAGAGAATCCCGTATATTGTTGGGACTGAGATATCTTCATATATTGAGAAAGTGTTGCTATATGAAACAAGCTTAGGCTTGTGGTTGGCACCTCCGTGAGAGGGAGGATGAATAAGGTATCCATTTTGTGATATATATATTTTGTTCTAATATAATATTGGATTTGATGTCCAGCATGAATAGGAGACTACTACTATTGCGACATGATGATTAATCTGATCCCAGATATGAGCATGATGATATGTTTCTAATCTACAAAGAGCACGACTGATCGAGAACACAAAGCCAATGCTTCCCCCCTGTTTGAGCTCCCAAGGTGAGGAATTGCGATGGAGGGCTCCTGGGGTTGAGGGATCTCTGGACAATAGGGTCATAGATGTTGCTCCCCTATTTGTCACCCATAGGTTCGTAAATGTTAGCTCCCCTATCATGGTCTATGCAGAGTATACCCCAGTTGGCATCATACCCACAAGCAGGGCTTGTTGGGATTACCGCTCCCCATCTAGCCAACGTGTTGAGAGTGTACTTGGGGGTGTACAACCCAAGCTGATTATGATGCAGGTGTTTCACCACATGACTCTTGAGGGTCATTGTTGTTGATTTGGGGTAGCATTGGGTGTGCTTTAGCCATGAAAATTGGTGGAGAGGCTAAAGCACATGAGATCTCTAAGACCCAGAAATGGTTTGGGGAAATTCCACCCAGTTAGAGAGATATTAAAATAATTAATATTTTTAATGGGTTCCTAAGTCTAAACTTAGGAAAATTAAAATATTAATGGGTATTAATATAAAACTGGGTGAGAATGTTCTAAATGACATGGATCAAGCCAAATCTAATCTTAGTTGTTGATTAGAGACTTAATCTCAGTCGTTGAAGACTCAACAGGAAAAGTATAAGAGGAGGCTTGAGGGTGAGTTGGAGACACACCAAGATTGATCAGTCAGTTTGATTTTCTGGAGCAGGGTTCGCTGAAAGCAATCGAACAAGTGATCTGAGTTGCAGCGAGGAGCAGTGAGTGCATTGCAGAGAGGCAGAGATAGTGTCAGAGGGCCAGCGCAGAGATTGAGGAGGCTACGCAAAGCTAATAGGTGCCACGCAGAGGGCCAGAGAAACTGCGCAGAGGCTAGCAGGGCCTGCGTGGGTGATGCAGAAGGCCAAAGAGCCAGCGCAGAGGAGCAGAGGGCTGACCCAAGGGGTTCCAAAGCTACGTAGAGGCCAGGAGGGTTGACGCAGAGCCTCAAAAAAGCATTGGAAGGATTTTCGTAGAGCAAACTTGCTGAATATCTGCTTCCGAAGAGAGGTATAACTGCCAGATAGAAATCTCTGTTGGGTGAGCCAGTTTGGCACCCTAGTTGTACTCAAGAAAGCTGTTTAATAATAAAACCCTCAAAATTGTTGCACCGGTTTTCCTAAGTTGGGTTTTTCCGAGGACAATTGTCCAAAAATAATGGTATCCCTTGTGTGTTTGTCTATTATTTTCAATTGATGATCTGTAGATGGTTGAGACTGCATTTGTGTTTGTTTTCAGTATTTATATGGTTAAATAGCTTGTTAAGAAATAAACAAGTAGGTGAAATAAACCAGATAATGCATGAAGAATTTCTGATGTGTTAGACTTAGAAATTCCAACAATTGTTGGGAAGATCAATGAGCAATAGGATGGGCTGAGATGTGCTCCCCTATATCACATATTGCTCGATATGGGGTTATCGATGTTTAGTTCCCCCATGAGATTCCAGGTTAAGATGTGCTCCTCGATGTGACTTTTGGGTTGATATTTGCTCCCCTATTCAATTCCGGGTTGAGACAAAGCTCCCCGACATGGTTTCAGGTTGAGATGTACTCCTTGATGTTGTTCCAGATTGAGCTAGTCTCTCTGATGTTGATGCAGGTTAAAGAATTGGCTCCCCGCTGATATTTCCCAAGTAGTAGCATTGGGCTCCCTGCTGGTAGTTATTCTAGGTGGTAGCAATGGCTCCCCAATGAATAGAGGGTTGTAGAATGAGCTCCCCTCCAATATCAAATTCTTCTTCTTTTAGATTCAAGAATATTCAACATATAAGCAGGGACAATCAAGAGATAGGCAGGAATAAGCAAGAGGTGAACAGTGACAACATTTAGATACTTGAGATTGGATATGATTTGATGGCAGGATATTTGCGATGATTACATGGTGTAGTTGGAATTTCTCCCTACTTGAGAGGGATTGATAATTTGGCAGCTCAGTGACAAATTCCAACTATGGGACTAGATTCCTCTTTTCGAGAGGACCAATTTTGACTATTGAGCACTCAATTTGGACAAGGGAAAGTGTACTTTTGAATTAAAAGTCCACATGTGCATATTTCATTAGGTCGGACCTAAAGCAAATTGGACATCCACAAGTGACCTCAACCTCATTTGGACATCATCATGAGACATTCTTCTATTCTCTTAGTTGGTTTGGCTTGCACAGGTCTAAGGCAAGTTTGGAGAAATTGGTTGGCACAGGTCCGAGATTACTGGGTCCGAAGCCTGCACGTGTTTCTAGGGTTTTGGGCCACAGTCGCAGGCTTTTCAAAGGCAATTTTCGACTATAGTCGCAGGCTTGCAGGCTCAAGGTAGCGACTGGAAGCTCTCAGTCACATGCATGTCTTCTTCCTCCATGCGACTAGAATCTTTAAAGTTTGATTTTTCAGTTGACCTAAGTTTTCGCCAGTTGACCGCAAAGTTCAGCAGCGGACCGCAAACAGTGACAGTGGATTACAGGCTCCTAAATCAGGGTTTTGATTATTGGCATGGTTGGGTTCATCTCATGGATATTGTTTAGTTGATTTTCGCCGGATAGGTTTATGGTTGAAGATATGGAACATTGTACTCTCTCTTTGCTAAATCATTCAATGACAATCTAATAAGAAGAATTTGAAAGGGTTTTCCCCATAGTGGGTTTTGCCCTGGTCTCCGACCAATCTTGGTGTCTCTATGTGTGAATGATTTTCTTCTATTGTTCCTTTATGTTCCGTTGCATTGATGATGATATTGTTCTTTCTACATAATTGCATATGTTGTTGAATAATGATGTAAATCTGAATAACGATATGATGCCATGGGGTGAATTTAAATATGGAAATAATGAAATGCAGTTATCAAAGCAAAGAACAATATAGCCCTAAGAAAAATTAACATCAGCTTCTTGTATTGTCTAGAATCTTGCAACTCTAAAACTAAAGAAACAATATTTCTAAGGTTGGTCACCATCGGAGTGGCCATTGGTCTGTTTTCCTCCATCATGAATCTCTGCAAGATCTCTAGAGTGCACTGCACTATCCGGGGAAGATCTTGCCTAATTGCTATCAAACCTCAAGTCCCAGAAAGTAATGCATCAGCCTGATATCCTTCATCTCAAATTCTGACACTAGATTTGACTTGCAACCTACAATTAATCTCTCTACACCTAATAGAATGAGAATGTCCACATACAAAACCAAATTGAGGGGCTCAAATCCAACCAACAAAAGTATAGGTTCAAATTTGCCTCACTTTTGGTGAAGCCTATGCCCTGCAAATAGCTGTCAATCTTGGAATACTAGGCCTTGGGTGCCTATTTGAGTCCATACAGAGCTTTCTTAAGCCTGCATACATGCGTCTCTCTATCATGGACCTCAAACCCTTGTCGCTACTTGACGTAGACTTCTTCCTCAATAATGTCATTGAGGAAGTTGGTCTTCACATCCATTTGATGTATGCTCCATCCCATCTCAGAAGCTATCGAAAGAACTTCTCGAATAGAGGAGTCTCTGGCTACAGGAGAAAAAGTCTCCTCGTAGTCTACTCCCTCTTTCTAAGAGGACCCGTGAATCACTAATCTGGCCTTGTATTTCTCCATACTGCCATTTGTTGCATGCTTTACCTTGCAAAGCCACTTAGAAGTCATAATTGACTTCCACTTTGGTCTCGGCACAATCTCCCAAACATTATTCTTCATAATGGAGTTGTGCTCCTCCACCATGGCATCTCTCCACACCTATTTCTTGGTTGCTTCCTCAAAGATGGAAGGCTTTGAGTCTATGATGTTGGTCATTAAAGCCATGTACATCGGAAACTTCCACGAAGGTCTACTCTCCCTGAAAGTGGTCCTAGGAGGCTCAACATAGTCCTAAGCATCCCACAAGGTCTGCTACACCCACTTAAGCCTCCTGACTGATGTCAAAGGAGCTGACTACTCCTCCTAAATTGAAGGCTAGCTATCTCTACTACTGGAATTATCTGCTCTTGGCTCCTCCTATGTTCCTCCTCCTGAGGCCCCTCTATAAATGTTGGTAGGTCCTGAGATTTCCTAGATGCCAACTTCTCCTCTAACTTGACATCTCGGCTAACATCATCTTTGGCTAATTTATCAAGAAGACTCTATAAGCCTTTGAATCCTCATTGTATCCCACAACGATGCCCCTCACCTAAGGGCTGCAACTTTGTCCTCTTTTCCATAGGCATGTGGATGTAGATTGGGCAACCAAATATCTAAAATGTCCTGTCTCAAGCTTCTTGCCTGTGAATGCTTCCTCCGATGTCTTATCCTCCAGATTCCATTGTGGGATCATGTTCTACAAATACACAACTATATTGCATACCTCGGCCAACAGAAACATTGGTAAACTCTGATCATGGATCATGGCCTTCATCACAATGATGATAGACCGGTTCTTCCTCTCAACAACCTGATTTTGTTGCAGGTTGTAGGCTACTATCTTCTCCCTCTTGATCCCTGGCTCCTTGCAGAAATCAATGAAATCGTTAGAGGTGTATTCACCCCTGTTGTCTGTCCTCAGCACCTTGATCTTCCTTCCTGTCATGTTCTTCACCTTAGCTTTGAAAGCTCTAAAATGACTGAAGACCTCACCCTTGGTCTTCATGAAGTAGATCTAGGTCTTCCTAGAGAAGTCATCAATGAAGGTCACATAGTAAGATGTGCTCTTTATTGAAGATATTGACATAGGCTTTACTAAATCAGAATAGATCAAGTCCAAAATGCCTTTTGATTGAGTCTCGCAGCTAGGGAAAGATGCCTTAACATTCTTGCCAAGTGAAAACCCTTTGCACAACCCCTACCAGTCTAGACTGAAGTCTAGAAGCCTAGTGACAATCTTAGTAATGGTAGACCTCTGTGATGGAGATGCCCAATGATTCCTCCTGTGCCAAAGCTCACACATGCTCTCGCTGGTGTGCACTAGTGCCTAAATAAGTCTATATAGGTTCCCCTCCCAGACTCTAATCCTCATTGTGGTCTGTGGACTGGCTCCCACTGGGCAGATGAACACTTGCCCCCTCTGAAGTTAACCTCATAACCTTTGTCCACCATAACTGAGATGGACAAAAGGTTCTTCTTTAGGCCATGTACATAGAGTACCTCTTGCGCATCAAAGGACCCTCCTAACTCAAGCTAGAACTGAATTGTCCCCTATCCCCTCATGCATACTTGGCATCATCACAAGCTCGATATGGATCCCTAAGTTGTCCTCTAAAAAACCACTGGATAACTCTCTAGCCTTTATCACGTGGCAAGAGGCGCCATTATCCAAGTACCAGGCACTTCTAGCAATGGTGTTGGTAGAAAGGCAAGACATAAGTGAAAAATCACTTTCGAACTTGGAATCAAGCTCACTCAATTGCGTCTATGTTGTCACTACAACTATCTACGAGTTCCCCTTGCTCTTCTTTCTTTGTGGACATTAAGAAGCAAAGTGGCCATTCTTATGGTAGATATAGCATTTGATCTTTCTCATATCTCTCTTATGCTCGAATTATTGTCCCTCTCCCTGACTATCACCCTTCTTGATGGAAACTTACCCTTTGGTCTTCTTTTTCTTATTGACCAAGGCTAAGTTTTCATTTGTTGCTCCTCCTCCCTGCTTGTTGGTCTTGGAACCTTTACGAGTCTCCTCTTGGATGAAATCATTCCAAAGTCTCTCCTAATTGAGAAGATGCTCTCGGGCACAGATGCCCATGATGAATGGCTCCCAAGCCATGGTGAACCCATTCAGAGCAACATCCACTAGCTCTGCATCCAGAACAACTTCTCTAATAGCTGCAAGTTGGTCACAAATCTGTGTGATCCTCAAAAGGTAGTTGGTCACATTGTCAGAGGGGTGCATTCTCCACTCTCTTTGAGAATCATTTTATAACTCATGTTATCACTTTGAAAAAGTGATACTAAGGCATCAAACATCTCCTTATATCTGGTCTTTTCCGCAACATACAAAATCAAATGATCCTTAACAGCTTCAAGGATCAACCTCAGTGCCTTTATGTCCTTGTACCAAACTGCCTACACTATAGGGTCTACTACTCTTGGTGTCTGTGTGCTCCCTGAAGACTGCGTTGGAGTTAGAGGAGGGTTGAACACAACTTCCCACAAGCATTGCTTCTTCAAGATCACTGATATTCTTGCCTTCCATGGCAAGAAATTCGAAACCCCATCAAGTCAACCCTCAACTTTCCTACTAGTTATTGACATGGTTGTCCTCAGCTTTATTTCTCAAGCTTGTTGAAGTAACCTGTAAATTAGAGATTTGTTTCTCTCAAAGTTGGAGCTCTAATACCATGTTAAAATATCCTAAAAATGGTTATTTAAAGAAATAAATCAGAGCTAGTTACTTGCTGGAATTATTAACTTTTGCATGTAACAGAAAAAGAGAAAAGCAATCACACAGTGCAAAAATATTTATGCCCTTCTAGATCAGTTCATCATTCAAAATTATCTTCAGAACTTACAAGAGCTCCCTTATAGGGAAAAGAAATGGCCTTGAGAAATTAACCAGATGAACAAACAACCTAAAAATTACAGTTTGCACGGAAATCAAAGGCAATTTTCCCTCCAATTCATACTGTTGTACAACCTACTCTGTTGGGTTGTATCATTGCTCTTTTCCTTGTTGTTGATTGGCCGCCTATCCTTGCTAAAGAATGATTTCCATCTCCTTATTGAAATTCTCACCAATGGTTTTTTTTCCCATGGAAAAAGTCGTAATTTTCATTAGCAAGAGAAAATTACATTTTGTAGATGTAGAAATCTAAACTATAAAATAGAATTCTAAATAAAAGCCTAAGGATTAACTTTTTATGTTTTTGGGATTTTTTTTTTAACAAAATTAAACTAAACTTAAATAAATCTAAAATAATAAAAAAAATGGAACCCAAAACATTAAAACTTAAACCTTTGTATGATTTTTTTTTTGTTAATTTAAATTCTAAACTATAGAAAAAATAAAATCAAATCTAAATCTAATCTAAAACTTAAACTTTTATGTGAAAACAAAAATTTAAAATTTTTTCCTTTTGAAACATAACTAAAAGAGAAACATATCTAAACAATAATAACAATCTAAATTAAAATCTAAAACTAAAATCTAAAATCTAAAATATTTAACTCTAAAATCTAAAATCTAAAACATACATCAGAGCACCTAAGTTAAAATTTAAAAATAAAAAAAAATAAATAAATAAATAAATATATATATATATATAGATATATATAATTGAATTAAAGTCAAATTATCGTGTTGGTTTTTTGCAGGTGAAAACTCGATGAGTTGTGCGTGGAAATATCGCAAGTATGGCAGCGTGAGTGAAGGAGGACGCGTGAAGGGTGAGGGACAGCACGCGGGTCAAAGAGAACAAGGGTGTGCGCAAAGAAGGCTGACTGCGTGAGGATGGAGATAAATCTCTTGGGCGTGGAGAATAGATGAATGCAGCAATAGGAGAAAGCCACACAAATATGTTGGCAACAGAAAGTGTATCAGGTTTGGAACCAGGCAAAGAATGAATCGATGGAGACGGCAACAAGGAAAGATGTGTGAAGGGATAGCGAAGGAGAAGTTTCACGCAGAGGATACGTGGGTTTTTGGATGGACGCAGAAGCGAGAGTCACGGATTTGCAACGTACAGGTTGATGCGGAAGAGGTGACATGATGAGGGAGGACCAAAAACAGCGTTTGAGGGTTGCTGTGCAGATGAGGAACACAACGTGTGAAGGCTATGGATTTTTTGCAAGTTGAAGACAGTAAGGAAAGGAGCGCGATGAGTGATAGTTGCTGACAGAGATGGTTGAGCGGACAGCGAGAGGATCATAGCTGTATATACGGCTGTGTGAGACTTGGCAGCAATCCGGGAGCTGTGATAAAAAAAATCGAAATTTTTTCAGCAAAATGAAACCCTGAGCAGTAGACAGCACTAATAAACCCTCAAATTCCCTCAAAAAAATTGAAAATCCGTTGAAGACTATCCCTGCAAAAATGATGCTAAGGCCAGATCTTACCCCCCAGGGCCTAGATCTAGCTTCAGAACAAGATTATCCTCGGATCCAAAACCTGCAACAATAATAAAAACAAACACCCAGAGACAAAATGCACAAGGATGAAACTAAAAAGAACCAAAGGCACTAACTAAGTAATTACAATATTCACAGATTAAGAGGCTCGAGATAGCCAGATTTGTCAATAACCCACAGAAATATTTTCAGAATTTTAATTTTACTATGAGATGCTTCAGAAAACCCCTCATGCATTCACAAGAGAACTTGAATGATAAGCCCCGGATCAAAACTGGTCGGGCTCTTCAAAAAAGTGCTTCTTGGGAGTTGGTTGGTTCAACCGAGAACTTCCCCAAATGCCTGTTGATCTTCGAAATCCAGATTTTCCTGCACAGCTTACTTCAACCATCAACAAAGAGGGAGAAGACAATACTAAAACCCAAATCTAATGGAGATACCTGCCATCATATTTAGAAATTCTACTACCATTCAAACACTAGTGACTAAACAAGATACCTGTGTTTAAAATCACTCTTCATCAAGCTATTATCAATGGCTGAAATTAAATTTATGCAGAAAAATGACACATCTTACAGCATTTCCAGAAGAGTAACACCAGCAAGATTTCAACCCCAAAGTCTTTCTTTATTGCACAAGAAAAAGATTACAAGAGAGCTTTCTTCAGCACGAGACCCATAGATCGAATTCATCTCAAATGACCCCTGACACCCTATTTAAAGGAAAATTCCCCAACGGCTAGTTTGAGTGATCCATGTCAAAGTGATCTCGACCATCGATGAGGATCAAAATCTCTTTTACTCTCATCCTCGAAATTTTAAATGCATTTTAATATATTAAAAAATTAAAATTTTGCATTTATTTCCTCAAAACTTTGACTATTATTTTTGTTTATTTTTATTTTATTTTTTCAAAATTTTATTTATTTTTTATTATTTTTTAATTTTTATTATTTTTGTTTTTATAATATTTTTTAAATTTTTTAATTATTAATTATTATTTATTATTATACTTTTTATTTTTTATTTTTATTTTTGGATCCTCAAACTTAGCTTTTGGAAAAATCACCTAGGACCTAGGACCTATGAGGGGATTAAATTATTTTCTAACCCTCAAGACACTTTACATCATGACTTTTACAATTTTACATCTCAAGGGGGAAAACCAATCTGACAAAGACCCTCATGGACTACCCAATTCTGCGACACAAACATAATCTAGCAGATCAAGCAATTTGTAATAACCTAACTAAATAGTTAGAATTATTTCCAAATTACTTTTACATAGACTCGAAGCACACTAGGATTCCCCTAAGATTCTAATGACAAAATTCATTCTGGCTTTGGGGTTAGGCTGAAGGAAAACTCTGCCGATCATGGATCAGTGAGACAAAAAACCTTCCAGAACGTAGATTGTCACTAGAAAATTAGGTTTGCCTAGGCAGTTTACATACATGACCCAGATCTACTAAGATTATTTAGAATTTACACATGCAGACTGGGTTTACAACATAACATGATCGGGTCGACGAAGACTATTGAATGGCACGGAGATATCGATCAAGCGTTATCCCTTTTGCGAAAAAAGGGGGTGTACTGCTATGGGTAGTTGACACATACTGTTCAACATCTGGCTCTACTTGGGGACACGTTGCTGCATTGTAGGAATGTGAGAATCCAGAATCTGCATCCACGCAACACACAACAAGAAATAAGTAGCGTCCGTCCCAAAATCATCATATAACATTAAGTACATGAAAGATATAAGCTCTTCATTTATTAACTATCTAGTAACATGAAAAGTAAATCTAATCCTAAAACAGAAATAAAATGCTGAAATGACAGAGAGTAAGGTTAGAAATACAATACAGAGGATGCACCATGACATCAGATATCATCTTTGAAGAACAGCTTGAGCATTTGGCCATTTGCAGGTAAATCAAGTGGTTCGTCATCCAATCTGCTCAAGTGGAATGAGTTTGGTCCAGCTATATCTCGAATGATGTATGGTCCCAGCCACAAACTGTCGAACTTCTTATGTTTTCCTGGTTTTTCATTCTTGTGATCCCAAAGAAGTACCATATCTCCAACCTGCAAAGATCTAGATCGAGAGGATTTATCAAAGCTTTTCTTAATGTTAGATTGATTTTTACATATATTATCAAAAGTTGTCCTACGAGCCTCATCCAACTCCACAGTCTAATCTATTCTATTTTGAACAACATCTTTATTAGTGGAAAAATGTTGAAGGAGCTGATAAGCTGGTAATTTCAGGTGCACAGGTAAAGTTACATCCAAGCCATAAACCAATTGGGGAGATTTACCAGTAGCTTTCTTTTTAGTGATCCTATCTACCCATAAAGCGTACTTGATTTTGTTATCCCATGATCTCTTATTATCTCCTACTATCTTCTTGATAATGGTTATGAAATTCTTGTTACTTGATTCAGCCAAACCATTACCCTGAGGATAGTAATTTGATGAATGAGATAAGACAATGCCATACTTGAAACAGAAAGACGAAAACTTTGAGGAACTAAAAACCTTGGCATTGTCAGGAGTGATTTTAGCAAGGACACCAAATCTAGTAATGATATTATTTTCAATGAAATCCATAATAACCTTTTCAGAGGCATTCTTAGCAGGAATGGCTTCAACCCATTTAGTGAAATAATCAGTAGCAGTCAAAATCCATGAGTAGCCATTGTTAGAATTTTCATGGAACTTCCCGATGAAGTCCAGACCCCAATGCTGAAAAGGTGCCTCCATAATGACAGGTTGTAGGGGCAGAGCAACAAGCTTCTATTTCCCAGTGAACAGTTGACAGACTTGACAAGTTCTAACAAACTTATGCACATCAGAAAAAATTGAAGGCCAATAATAACCAGCTCTCAGAATTTTGTGGGCGATAGTTCTAGCAGCATAATGACCACCACAAAATCCTGAATGAAACTCAGAAATTAATTTCTTGGACTCAAATTCATCAACACACCTAAGTACTATGCCTTCAGGATTTCTCCATCCAAGGCCATGCTTCATGAGGCAATACTTAGTGGCATTTAATCTAAGAGCCCTTCTCTTATGAGCGACTAAATGGTTAGGACATGTAAGATTTAGCAAGTAATAAATAATGTCCTTGTACCACTCATGCTCTCTTAATATTTGCAACTCAGGTGAACATAGATCATTAAGACAAACCAAACCAAGAGCCTTTTCATTACCTTCGGTCAACATTTGAGCCAAGCCTTGGCCTTTGACTAGCTTGGTGGGTCTGATCTTTAAATCATATTCTTGTATTTCAGTAACCCACCTAGCGCAAGTCCCTAAGCAATCAGTTTGAGTCAATATATTTTTAACAATAGAATGTAGGGCAAAAGCAATGATTTTAGAAAAACCCACATAAGTCTTAAAATGCTTAAGAGACTTGACTAAGGCATAGGCTTGCTTTTCCATGGTATTGTACTTTACTTTAGAATTTTGAAGCGCTCTACTCATGAAAGCAATAGGCTGCTCATGACCATCCTTATTTTTCTGTAGCAGGACACCAGCAATGGTATCTTCAGAAGCAAAAGAGAAAATCATGAAATCCTTAGAGTAGTCGGAACTAACTAAGACAAGGGGCTCTTGCAATAGCACCTTTGATTTCCTGGAAAGCCTTTTTGCCATCTTCTTGCCAAATGAATCTCACATCCTTCTTCAGAAGACTCTGAATAGGCTTAGCTATTTCTGCGAAATTTGGAATAAATCTTCTAATAAAGTTTGTTTTCACAAGGAAAGACTGAAGGGATTTAAGATTATGAGGAAGAGGAATCTTTTGGATTGCCTCAACACTTTCAGGATCAATCTTGATGCCATCTTTAGAAATGATATGGCCAGGTACTTTCCCTTCGGTCACTCCAAAAAAAGACTTAGCCAGATTCAAAGAAATCCCGTACTCTCTACATCTATCAAAAACTTGCCGAAGATGACTTACATGACTAATACCATCCTTAGAAAAAACAGTAAGATCATCTTGGTAAATTTCGATAAATTTCCCAATTAAACCCTTGAAGGCATAATCCATAGCCCTTTGAAATGTAGCCCCAACGTTGGTTAATCCAAACGGCATTCTAATGTATTCGAAAGCAACCCATGGTGTGGTGAATGTGGTTTTGTGACGATCTTCTTTTTTAACCCATACCTGATTATACCCAGAAAAACCATCTAGCAATGACATCATTCCAGAACCGGTTATTCTTTGCAACAAAGTCTCCATGTTTGGCAAAGGGTAATTATCTTTCTTACATGTTAGATTAAGATTTCGAAAATTGACACAAAGCCTTATTGTACCGTTCTTTTTCATAACAATCACCAGGTTGGAACACCATGTTGAATGCCTCGTTTGAGTGATAATTCCTGCTACAAGCATCTTTGAAAGCTTTTTTTTAACCAAAGGGGCTAACTTAGGATTAATCTGCCTAAGTTTCTGGCGAAAGGGTTTAGCATTTACATCTTTTAAGGGGATAGTATGTTCCATGACATCTTCCCTATAGCCTTTTAATTCATCATAGAAAAACGCTAAAACATCTCGATATTCGTGAAGTAAATTAATTAACCTTTTTCTTTCTTCAACACTAGTACCTTTACCAATTTTAACAATCTTCAGATTCGCAGGAGTACCAATGTTTATCTCGAGGTATTTGCCTAGATCCATTTTATTTTCCTTCCTCACTTTGTGGCATCATGCCGATCAAAGTGTTGTTCTAAAGCAACCACATTCCTAGGAGTAGGATTTATGATATGCTCATGATTAACAGATCCATCCACCTCAGAATCTATCCGGAAATCTTCAAACTCATCCAGACTATCAAGAAAATGAATCACTTGCTTTTCATCATTAAAGACTTGCCAATGCTCTGAGTTATCTGGAACAGACGGTCTAAATATAACTTCCATTTTAATCTTATCCTTAATTAGCTAATCAGATAACTGGAAGATAGTAGCAGCTACGGCAAGTTCATCCGCCAAACTATTATGCTCTCTTGGGATAGCATCAAGGTCAAGGGCATCAAAGTGTTCTATTGTATCCCATACAGCATTTCGACAATTCCTTAATCTTTGATTTTTACATGTAAACTTATTTTTAAGCTGCATGATAATTAAATCAGAATCCTCAGAATCCCCCTTAATGCTAAGCAACTTAATCCTCAAAGATTTAGCCAATTCAAAACCCAACAGTAAAGCCTCATATTCAGCAACATTGTTGGTTGCTTCAAACTCCAATCGATAGGCAAACTTGAAAATATGACCAAGGGGAGATTTAAGCACTATTCCTGCACCTTTACCATGCCTAGACGATGCACAATCAAAATACATGTACCGAACTTTATCATTGAGATCCTTAATCTTATCATCAGGAGGAATTATGAAATTAGACATAATAGCGTAATTCCCAATGTCAGATTGTTCTTTAATTATCTCGTTGTGAGGTCTTTTAGGATCTTCAACATGGAATTTTCTTTCGGGCTCTCTATTAAGTCTCACAAAACCATCACCTCTAGGAGAAGGAATCATAGCATATGACCAATTCATTTGAAATACTTCCTCCTAGATCAGAGGCCCACTTTCTGGATAAAAGCATACCCCAGGCATCAGGCACATCAACAACAACAATGTCCATAACAATCATGATGTCCGGGTAAACTGATAAATGGACTTGTAAATCCTTGATTAGACCATGAACTTCAATCTTCTTAGAATCCATGGCACATATATTGTAATAGGGTCTAGAAACTCTTAAGTTAAGTTGTTCCATGACCCTCTTAGTCATGACACAAGCTGATGCACCAAAAGCAAACATGCAATTATTCAATTTATATCCATTAACCAACAAGGTGATAAAGAAAGGCTGGTATTCTTTGTTATCTGAATCTAAACTTTGCAAATATATGGGAGCATCGTGATAATCAACTTCCGGGGTCTTCTGTTGAGAAATATTTACTTGAATAGCTTTTAGTAACTTATCTCTTTGGGAAGGGATTTTCGCAATCTCGGAGACATGAACCCATATTTTCGCATTGTTAAACCAACTTCCCAAATCAACATCTAATCCAGAGTTTAAACCAGGGTTAAAAGTTCGAGGGGGAATTTGATTCCCGCTCTGATCTTTATCCCTTTTCAGGTAGGTGAAACCTTTATCTCTAGCAATTTCCATGATTTGCTCTGGAGAGGGTTTTTCGCCATATCTTCATTTTCAAGGTTATTTATACTAAAAGCTGATGAGGGATTCATAACGTCACAACTATTTTCCTTAACCTCCATCCAATCGTCCATAGACAAAGAAAACTCGTTACCCACTACATTTATTTGATCACCGGCCCCAAACATTCCATTATCTAAAATTCTTCTAACGATGGGACAAGTAGCCTCTTCATGAAGAGCATCACAAACCCGACAGTAAGGCGGAGCATTATCGACCAAATTAGTAAGTGAATTAGGAGGTCTTTTCTCACTAGATAGACCCTTCTTTTGCCAATTGTTATTTCTGTTATTATTATTTCTAAGTTGGAAATTTTGCGTTTGTGCTCTTTCCATTTGGACCAACCTATTCTGCAAAGTAGCTATCTCCTTAGTATGATTAATTTCCATGTTTTCGATCTTTTAGAACAATTTCTGAACAAGCTCGCTATCAGGCTCTTGAACCTCTTTTCCTTTAGGTTCTTTCACTTTTGTTGCATGCCTATCAAAACCTGGGATTTCAGACTTCCCAGATGCTGCCTTATCCTTTTCAAGCTCTACAGCTAAGGCTTGGCAATCCCCATAATCATTAATTTTAGCACGTCTCAACTCATAGGAAGGCTCAGGGCTAAAGGCGTCAATATAAAAATCTCAAAGAGATTTGTCGGTAGGTTTATAATCTTGAGGTAATTCTTTAATAATATCATTAAACCTTTTGTTAAATTCTTCAATGGTTTCGTTCTCTCTCTTTTTTATTATGCTAATAGCTTTCACGAGGTGTCTTCCTTCTCTCTTATCTCCATACTTTTCCTTAAAGGCATTAATGATCGATTGTAAGGAATTAATTGAATTCCGAGGCTTTTCTGAAAACCAGTCATGAGCATCGCCCTCCAAGGTTAGAATAAAAAGAGTCATTCTAACATCTTCATGATCAAAATCAGTAGACCTTGCATACTTAGCCATCCATAAACTAAAAGCTTTCAGATGTGAATTAGTACTAATTGCATTATTTCCCTAAAAGCTAGGCAATTTACCTATCCCAAGTGTTGAAAGATCATTGGGATAATCTTGAATGTTGGAAAAATCGCAAGGGGCATATATATCCATGATGTCGTGCTCAACCGGGCTAGTAAAAAGGAAATGGATATCAGATAGGGCTTCTTGTCAGAGGTTGACAGGAAGTGTACAAGAAGAGAGTTTGTGTAATCGTACCGTGAGAGCCCTTTCAGGATCATGAGCAAAATTGCACAAACTGCTTGGATCTCTTTTAGTATACACTCTTGCAGATGATATATGAAGTGGAGTCGCCACCCGGACAGAAAGTGAAACACGGAAAAGCTCGAAAGGAAGGAGCTAAGGACAGGAAAGGACGAGAGGAAAGAAACGAGACAAATGTCGAAGGAATCAAGGACAGAAAAAACTTTGTCCCCGGCAACGGCACCAAAAAATGTTGTCGTACAGATTGTTTGAGTAGTGCTACAATGCTCATGCCGGGGGTTGTCACCCTGATCCCTGATCTCTCCATTTAAGTCGTCTCCCTAAGCTAAGGGGGGTAGACCCTATGGGATAAAGGAGGACCAACTGAGAGCCAGCTGGGTGGGAGACACAGTGAAAACAAGCATTTGAGTGATTAAAACTTTATTAAATTTTGCTATGCTTAGTACCAGTGCCTTATGGAGTTAATGATTAAATAATTGTTTATCAACTACTGCAAAAATATGAAATTTGTAATTCCAATATTAACAATCATTTACCATCAAAGCAATGCAAGATATTCAATAAATGCACAATGCTTTAAAAATGTTCTAGCAATTAAACTTAAAAAAAAAAATCAAATGCTTTAAATGACCATAAAATTTAAATGCTGACCAGTTCACACAATGATTCACCACTTTTCAACACTTAATCTTGAAATAAACATTTAAGCGTATTTAACTATAGAGAAGTGGAACATAAATACCACAAAAGACAAAAATGAATTTTCAATTTTTTTGTTAATCTTTTTCAATTTTTTTTTTATTTTTTTATAAAAATGCTAAGTTTAAAATAAAACAAAACTAAAGTCTAGAAATCTAAACTATAAAACAAAATTCTAAATAAAAGCCTAAGGATTAACTTTTTATGTTTTTGGGATTTTTTTTTTTAAACAAAATTAAACTAAACTTAAATAAATCTAAAATAATAAAAAAAATGGAAACCCAAAACGTTAAAACTTAAACCTTTTTATGATTTATTTTTTTTTTTTTTAATAATAAAATTCTAAACTATAGAAAAAATAAAATCTAATCTAAATGAAATCTAAAACTTTTTGTGAAAAACAAAAATTTAAAATTTTTTCCTTTTGAAACATAACTAAAAGGGAAACATATCTAAACAAAAATAACAATCTAAATTAAAATCTAAAATCTAGAATATTTAACTCTAAAATCTAAAATCTAAAACATACATTAGAGCACCTAAGTTAAAATAAAAATAAAAATAAAACTAAAAAATTAAATGAAAGTCAAATTATCGTGTTGGTTTTTTGCAGGTGAAAACTCGACGAGCTGAGCGTGGAAATATCACAGGTATGGCAGCGTGAATGAAGGAGGACGCGTGAAGGGTGAGGGACAGCACGCAGGTCGAAGAGAACAAGGGTGTGCCCAGAGAAGGCTGACTGCGTGAGGATGGGAGATAAAACTCTTGGGCGTGGAGAATAGATGAATGCAGCAATAGGAGAAAGCCACACAAATATTCTGGCAGCAGACAGCGTATCAAGTTTGGAACCAGGCAGAAAATGAATCGATGGAGACAGCAGGAAGGAAAGATGTGTGAAGGGATAGTGAAGGAGAAGTTTCACGCAGAGGATACGTGGGTTTTTGGATGGACGCAGAAGCGAGAGTCACGGATTTGCAATGTACAGGTTGATGTGGAGGAGGCGACACGATGAGGGAGGACCGAAAATTGCATTTGAGGGTTGCTGTGCAGATGAGGAAGACAGCGCGTGAAGGCTATGGATTTTTTGCAAGTTGAACACAACAAGGAAAGGAGAGTGATGAGTGATAGCTGCTGATAGAGATGGCTGACCGAACAGCGAGAGGATCACAACTGTATATACGGTTGCGTGAGACTTGGCAGCAATCTAGGAGCTGTGATAAAAAAAAATCGAAATTTTTTCAACAAAATGAAACCCTAAGCAGCAGACAGTGCTGATAAACCCTCAAATTCCCTCAAAAAAATTGAAAATCCATTGAAGATTATCGCTGCAAAAATGATGTTGAGGCCAGATCTTACCCTCCAGGGCCTAGATCTGGCTTTAGAACATAATTATATCCTCAGATCCAAAACCTGCAACAATACAAAAAACAAACACCAAGAGACAAAATGGGCAGAGATGAAACTAAAAAGAACCAAAGCACTAACTAAGTAATTACAATATTCATAGATTAAGAGGCTCTAGATAGCCAGATTTGTCAATAACCCACAGAAATATTTTTCAGAATTTTAATTTTACTATGAGATGCTTCAGAAAACCCCTCATGCATTCACAAGAGAACTTGAATGATAAGCCCGGGATCAAAACTGGCCGGGCCCTTCAAAAAAGTGCTTCTCGGGAATTGGTTGGTTCAGCCGAGAACTTCCCCAAACGCCTGTTGATCTTCGAAATCCAGATTTTCCTGCACAGCTTACTTCAACCATCAACAAAGAGGGAGAAGACAATACTAAAACCCAAATCTAATGGAGATACCTACCATCATATTCAGAAATTCTACTACCATTCAAACCCTAGTGACTAAACAAGATACCTGTGTTTAAAATCACTCTTCATCAAGCTATTATCAATGGCTGGAATTAAATTTATGCAGAAAAATGACACATCTTACAGCGTTTCCAGAAGAGTAACACTAGCAAGATTTCAACCCCAAAGTATTTCTTTATTGCACAAGAAAAAGATTACAAGAGAGTTTTCTTCAGCACGAGACCCACAGATCGAATTCATCTCAAATGACCCCTGACACCCTATTTAAAGGAAAATTCCCCAACGGCTAGTTTGAGTGATCCATGTTAAAGTGATCTCGACCATCGATGAGGATCAAAATCTCTTTTAATCTCATCTTTGAAATTTTAAATGCATTTTAATATATTAAAAAATTAAAATTTTGCATTTATTTCCTCAAAACTTTGACTTATTATATATTTTTTATTTTATTTTATTTTCAAACTTTTATTTATTTTTAATTAATTTTCTTAATTTTATTATTTTTTATTTTTATATTTTTTTTAATTTTTTAATTATTATTTATTAATATACTTTTTATTTTTTATTTTTATTTTTGGATCCTCGAACTTAGCCTTTGGAAAAATCACTTAGGACCTAGGACCTATGAGGGGATTAATTAATTTCTAACCCTCAAGACACTTTCCATCATGACTTTTACAATTTTACATCTCAAGGGGGAAAACCAATCTGACAAAGACCCTCATGGACTACCCTGTTCTGCGACACAAACATAATCTAGCAGATCAAGCAATTTGTAATAACCTAACCAAATAGTTAGAATTATTTCCAAATTACTTTTACATAGACTCGAAGCACACTAAGATTCCCCTAAGATTCTAATAACAAAATTCATTCCAGTTTTGGGGTTAGGCTGAAGGAAAACTCTGTCAATCATGGATCAGTGAGACAAAAAACCTTCTGAACGTAGATTATCACTAGAAAATTAGGTTTTCCTAGGCAGTTTACATACATGACTCAGATCTACTAAGATTATTTAGAATTTACACATGCAGACTGGGTTTACAACATAACATGATCGGGTCGATGATGACTGTCGAATGGCACAGACATATCAATCAAGCGCCATCCCTTTTGCAAAAAAAGGGGGTGTACTGCTATGGGTAGTTGACACACACTGGTCAACAAGAGGTTCGTGCACTATTTGTTCAGGGCAAAATGGATGAGGAATTTGGCTGTTATGAGCTCTACGTAATTATTAGTGCCTCTACCCAGACCCATTTGAATTTTAAAGGTATGGGATTCTGATATATGTAGAATGGCTCCCCCCCCACATCTTATATCCTGGGCCGATCCATCGAAATATGCCCATGGTATAGAAGTATTTATGATTTCTGGGCTGATGTTCCTATTGTGTTGTTGGGTGGTCTCTTCGGGGATGAAGTGATAGTCAGCAATTATTCTTGACAGAATAGAGGGCCAGTGAGGAGCCTTTTGTTGAAATATGATACAATTCCTGGCTATCCATATAGCCCAAGTAATGGCAGATTCCTCTCCTTTCCTATGGTGGCCTTCCACCAGTTGTTCCATGCATCTTTGATATTTTTACCATGCCACCGACATAAGGTGGGAAGCAATGTATGTAGACTGTCCCATAGCTCTTGAGTGATAGGGCAGTCCAGGAAAAGGTGGTCATTGTCTTCACTGCAATTTCTACAGAGGTGGCACCAAAATGGTCCTAGATAGGATCGCTTCCTCAGATTTGCTCTAGTTTTTCTCTCACCAATGGTTGAAAACAAGATCTCTAATTTTCTCCTTCACTCACATGACTCGTGAAATGAATGTTTTGTGTGTCTTTGTCCTTTGCCTTCTCTTTCTTCTATAGCTTTGACATAAGCCAAAAACCTAATGTTCAACAGTGGAAATCTAACCATGAGATCAATGGCTCCTTTTTAATTAAATTATTAAGTGACCCACTTTAGTCACTTTATTAATTATAAGTCACTTTAATAAATTTAAAAAAAAACGTTCACTTTATCAATTAATTAATAAAATGAACTAAAAAATCATAGGATACTTATAATGATATTTCCATCAGTAGACACCCTCATGGAGATACCTGTCTGAGCTACAAGCACTAACGATCAGTGTCTAGAGTGAAGACTCAAAAGTTAAAACTAAAAAGGAGCAATGCACAATGAAGCAGTGTTATCAGAACCGCACCAGTCATCGAACCAATCAACCCCAAAACCATGAACAAGTAAAAAAAAGGGATCAAAAAACGTCGACCCAAAAATACATAAATATTCAAATTTTGAAAAAAATACATAAATATTCATATGCATCCATATCAATCCAAACCGTTATACACAAATATGCAAAATTTCTCTCATATATAGCAAGAGTGCATATAACCAAGATAGAATCAAGTGCAGTCCATCTTTGAACCAAAAATGCATCAACAAAGAGGCTATAGATGGCCTCTATAGTCCAAAAAAAATTATGCTACAACAAATACTTACATGTCATCAAAATCAGACTATATTGGGATTTGTTGCCCACCATTTCGTGGTGATATCCCTAGAAGAAAATTTCTTCCAAGATGGTCCTCTGTCAGTAGCCAACAGCCCCTTGCAGCCACCAACTAGCTCGTTGTGCCATTTCTCCGCCCCTTGAGCCAGCCATGTGGTCCCTCACCCATCTGTCATGATCGTATGTTTGAATGTGCTCTTGTCACTTAGATTTCTTTTGGATGTTAACCTTGGACCCTAGTCCCATGGGATACCTTTTACTAACCTTTGGGCTTTAGGGATGGTACTACTTGGGAAACCCTAATTTTGGTTTTGTGATCCTGCTCCCTCATCCACATATATCACTCCCCTTCCAGTCATTCTAACCCCATTCATCATTTCTCCCACCTGGGTCTACATTCCTCCAATGGGTCCACATAGGGTTAGCCTTCCCCTTCCCCTTGCCCACACCTTGGGTCAGGCCTAGAATGATGCCCCGAAGCTTGATGCAGCTGAAAAGAAAAGTAAAAGCATAATTGGCCACATTCAACAAGAAGATGTACCACAAAATGCAAAAGATGGTCGGGACAAACACATTTAGCACATGGGAAAAGCCAATACGTGAGCACTACCCCATCACCATGGCCATCACCCTAGTTCCTACAGGCCCTAAATGAGCCTCCTTTATAATTCAAGAACCCATGATTGTCCCAACCCCTGGTAGGCAATGAAAAGTCCTACCTTAAAAGGGTATTCAATGATTCACTGCTATATCTTATGCATCATGCTCTTATCCCTTGAGCCCCGAGCAGTTAGTTAAAGAAAAATCATAAAAGGCAAAAGGCATATAAAGAAGGGTGGAAAAATCAAGGTCAGGGCTGCTCATGCACCACGATTGCTCCCTCCTATACATTATATACCCAAATGTGGGCTTCCCTTTTTATTAGTTACCCCAGGGTTGCCCCTTTCATTCCCTACTCCATTCATCTCTTTATCACATTCCACCACCCTTTAAAAGATGTACCTTGGACATACTATCCCCTTAAAAGTAGAAACCACCTAATAGGATACTTGGTTAACCTCATTTGGAGCTTGGAGACATTAAGACATGCCAAAACCCACTATGGAAGGGCATGCCATTATGAAGTGCCCACCTATTGTCCATGGTTTGTAAGCTCTTTTACTCAATTTCCTTTGATGACTTGTTGTACTAGAAGGCTAGGGAACGAATCGGATCTTATGCAGGATTACAGATGGTCTCCATTTTGGGTTTGGTCCCCCTATATGGGTTCCTAACCCTGCAGAGAGCTACGTTGGCACATGCAGGGTGTGCGTTGAGATCCATGGGCCTCCATGGATCCCCAGAGATGTTCATAGATTGCTCGAGATTCACATATTGGACGAGGAAGATGCAACTAGTTCACCATGACCAGCAGGCCCCACAGTTGTACCATGCACTTGGCAGATGACTCGGGACTAGTATGTTGATGTGGTATCACTTACACCATTATCTGAGCCCTTACAGATGGTCTACAGGCATCTTCGACCTACTTGGAGACCCATGAGGTTACTTGTGTGCCCTCACACCCATTGGGAGCACTACAAGTTTATTATTTGGAGAACAAGGGGACAACCCCTTGTCTACTACTTTTGGGAGTCCTATTCATCATTGTGGAACTTATGGATTGCTAATTTGGGGTAGCATCAGATGTGCTCTATGCCTCAAATTTTGCAAGGAGGCTTGGGGTCATGTATTCCAAGGAACTCAAAAAACTTTTGGAAAATTCCACCCATAAACAATTTTATTAAAATAATTAATATTTTTTAATAGGCCCCTAAGTCTAAACTTAGGAAACTAGAAATATTAATGGGTATTAATCTTATTGTGGGTGCAACTTCTAGAAGAAGACAAGGATCAAGCTAAAATGATCTTAGCCATTGATTAGCTTTTAATCAAGGTCGTTGAATGTCAACGAGAAGATTATTAACGAAGCTTGAGGGTCATTTGGAAAACACACCAAGAGATCAAGAGATCGAATTTCTGAAGTGAGAAGTTCTCAGGAGAAAATTTTGATCAAGTAGATTTATTGCAGTTGAGGGGCAGAGATAGCATCCGGAGAGAGAGTGATTTTCTCAGCCGGAGAATCATCAACAGAGAGAAGCAGAGAGTGATCCAGCAGCCCTCACGCAGAGGCTGACGCAAGGCAGCGCAGAAGGTGAGAGAGAGTCTAAAACTTTGCAGCAACGTCAGTTTCAAAAGCCAGGAATCTGGTGTGAGACCAAGAGGCTGAGAGCAGTAACTCCAGGAAGCAAATCGATCAACTGGCTAGGTGACGCAGTGTCTAGAGGGGTTGACGCAGGGACTGCGTGAGGACTGCGCAGGGCAGCATAGGGCTTGCCAGAGGCACCTCATCCAGTGACCGAATCAGCCGGGATTTTTCTCAATGATTGTGTGAAGTAATCTCACAAATTTTTTTGTTAGTATTTTTCTCTCTGTAATTGAATAACCCTTGAGATATTCAAAGATGTATTCTGAATTTGCTACTGCTTAATAATAATAAACCCTCAGATCTGTTGCACCACTTTCTCGCATTGGCTTTTTCCAGGGACATTTGTTCAAAAATAATGGTGGTATTGTGTTGTATTTCCTTTCTTGCTCAGTCTCTTGTTTCCACATATAAATTAATTAAGTGAAGGTTGCAGTGTATGTATTTCAATATTTGTCGTAGGAAACTGCAAATAACTTGTTCATGTAAATCTAACAAGTAGCAGAAATGCCAACAATTGTTGCAGTAGGGATTCCGGTTTAGGAATTTTCACATGTTATCAAAGCCAGGTTGAACAAGAAGAGCAGTGCCAGACAACCTAGCACTGAGCAGAAGAGGGAGATCGAAAAGCTGCAGGAGGCAGTGGTTCTAAACCCCAGAGGGTTTGCGCAGTCCTAGCCAGAGGGCTGAAATTTCGAGGCAGCATCTCTCAGAGTGAGTTGAAGGAGAGAAGGGCTTCCAAATTGAGTTTTTGTCGGGGCAAAGGGAGTAGCGTTGAAGCCTCAGTGTGAGGAGAAACTGGTGGGACGCAGATTTTTCTGCAGGCAGTTTGCAAGGCAGAAAATCTTCAAAAGGGAGAGGAGAAGCACGGCTGAGGGAATTTCTTCCTCAGAGAATTCCTAGCCAAGGAATTCAAATTCTCCAGATCTGAATAGTAGCAAGGGGCGATAGTTTTACTAGCTCCAACAGGGAATGCGTAGGCTAGCCCAGCAGCAGCACAGAGGAGAGAGGAGAATTTCGACATTTGTGGCAGAAATGGCAACCAGTGGCTTGAGGGATCACGACAGGTTGGACGGAACATCCAACTATGTCATCTAGAAGGCTAGAATGTCATTCCTTCTAGATAAGCATGCCCTCAAGACATATGCTGATAGCCTGGTGGTTGTGCCTGCAGATGCAGCTCTATTGAAGAAGTACAGAGCTGAAATGGCAAAGGCAAAAAGAATGATCCTCGACAAAGTGAAGGATCATGTGGTCCGTCACATCACTAGCAGAGGGACTGCTAAGGAGATGTGGGACGCATTGTCTACATTATATCAAGGATATTTTGAGCAGCGAAAGATGTACTTGGAGCAGAAGCTGAGATCTGCACAGATGCAGAAGGGGGAGCGTGTGGATCCATTCCTCACAAAGCTTAAGGAAACCCATGATGAATTGTCAACTGCAGGGCATACACCTCAAGATTCAGAGTTGGTTAGACTAGCCCTCAATTTTGTCTCAGATGAGTGGCAAGCCTTTGTCCAGAGTATTCTCGGCAGAGCAGCCTTGCCGAATTGGGATGAGATCTGGGCAACTCTAAAACAAGAGGAGCTGAGGAGAGACTTGGTCAAGGTCAAACTTGACAGAAGCAGCAACAATGGGTCGAAGCCCAAGGAGAAGGAGGATAATGCAACCCTTGCATCGAAGGGGCAACAAGAGTAGCGAAGACGTAAGAAGGACGTCTCGAAGATCAAGTGTTTCAGGTGTGGTGAGATGGGTCACTACGCTACTCAGTGTCCTCTCAAGAAGAAGGACAAGGATGAGAAGCACGATCAGAAGGTTACGCCCGCGAAGATCGAAAAGGAAGAGTTCGACATGACAACCAAGATACCTCCAAGGGGGAGGTGGGCCGATTTGGAGTTGTAGTTCGAAAGAGCTACAGATGGGCAGGATGTTAGAGGAACCCACCTCTAGGATCATTTCCTTGCTACGGGAACCCTGATCAGGAGTAGCAGGATGGACTAACGTCGGATGGTGCCGAGGAGTGTCGGAGAGACAGTTGCAATGGCTAGGAGCTCCAGAAACTGAACAGTGAAGAGCAGAGTTGGCAGCAGTGCAGATGGCACAATGCAAAGATCAGCAGCAGCGCAGTAGATTCAGAGGGTTTGTGCAAAGACTAGTAGCATTCAGGCTCTAGCATTCACATGGTATCATACTGAACACAGTTAGTTCAGTAATTTTCAATGTTTTTCCGTTGTTGATGGAGTAGGAGCAACAGTTTGCAGTGCACTGGAAGTTGGCAATGACAGTGTTAGCAGCAACACAGATGCAGCACTTGAGAGGGAGTTGCAGTACGGATGCAGTGTTGACAGTGGTAGTGTCAGCAGCAGCGCAGTAGTTGGTGGACAGCATGTCAGACATCAGTAGCACAGAAGATGATGCTTCAAAGTCAGAGCAATATGCAGCAACTTATATTGCTAGAGCACATTCCTCGCTAAGAGGGAGTGTTGATTTGGGGTAGCATCGAATGTGCTCTAGGCCTCAAATTTTGTAGGAAGGCTTGGGCACATGTATTCCAAAGAACCCAGAAAGCGTTTTGGGAAATTCCACCGAGAAACAATTTTATTAAAATAATTAATATTTTTTAATGGGCCCCTAAGTCTAAACTTAGGAAATTAAAAATATTAATGGGTATTAATCTAATTGTGGGTGTAACTTCCAAAAGAAGACCAAGCTAAAATGATCTTAGCCATTGATTAGCTTTTAATTTGGGCTATTGAATGTCAACGAGAAGATTATTTAAGGAAGCTTGAGGGTCATTTGGAAAACACACCGAGAGATCAAGAGATCAAATTTCTTAAGTGAGAAGTTCTTAGGAAGAAATTTTGATCAAGTAGATTTCTTGCAGTTGAGGGGTAGAGATAGCGTCCAGAGAGAGAGATTTTCTTAGCCAGAGAATCATCAACAAAGAGAAGGAGAGAGTGATCCAACAGCTCTCAAACAGAGGCTGACGCAAGGCCATGCAAGGTCACGTAGAGGTAGCGCAAAGGGTGAGAGAGAGTCTGAAACTTTGCAGCAGAGTCAACTTCAAAAGCCGAGAGTCGGGGTGTGAGACCGGGAGGCTGAGAGCAGTGACTCCGAGCAGTGAATAGATCAGCTCACTGGGTGACGCAGTGTCTAGAGGGGTTGACACAGGGACTGTGTGAGGACTACGCAGAGGTAGCGTAGCGCTTAGCAAAGGCACCTCATCCAATGACCAGATCAGCCAGGATTTTTCTCAGTGCTTGTCTGAGGTAATCTCACAAATCTTTTCTGCCAGTATTTCTCTCTCTATAACTAAATAACCCTTAAGATACTCAGAGATGTATTCAAAATTTGCTACTGCATAGTAATAATAAACTCTCAGATCTATTGCATCGGTTTTCCCGCATTGGGTTTTTCCGGGGACATTTGTCCAAAAAATAACGGTGTTATTGTGTTGTATTTTCTTTCTTGCTCAGTCTCTTGTTTCCGCAAAATAATTTAATTGAGTGAAGGCTGCAACGTATGTATTTCAATATTTGTCGTAGGAAACTGCAAATAACTTGTTCATGTAAATCTAACAAGTAGGAGAAATATCATCAGTTGCTGCAATAGGGATTCCGCCTTAGGAATTTTCACATGGACTTCATCAGGCTTTTTACAAGGCCCAACTACATGTATTGTTGATTATTTGACCTCTTCAGAGGCTTATTCTTTTGTTTAGGAGCTAGTTTGGTGGGCTTGTCACCAAAAGTTAGTTATTTTGCACAATATTTTTATTTTAGGGGCTAATGTAGGCCCAAGTAGCTAAATCAAATTCATTAGAAGTGTATAAATAGAAGTAATGGGGATTCATTTCATCATCATCACTTGGTTTAGACTTGTATCTCTCTAGAGATTTTCGCTATTCCTTCTTGGTGGACGAAATTTTGGAGCATGGAATGAATTTTGATGTTTGGATTATCTCTTCTTGTCTTGGAACTTCCTGATTGGCAATTTGTTGATGGTTGGATATATTCTCTTACATGTACGTACAAAATTTAATGTTATTCTTTCTTTTACTTTGTCACATGCATTGATAATGGGATTTTCGCTATACTAGGGCTAATTGTTACACGCATTATTGCGAAATTGTGGAATTATTGTTTCTAGATAGCATCTCTCTATGTATGGGCCATGTATGTTGAACAAATGTTCCTAGGGATAATTCTATGGTTGAATTCATCTTGATAAGCCATCTCATCTTGCAAAACGAAGTATGAAGCTTTAAATTCAATCTCTTTTTCCCTAACGCTAAGCAAAGTGGTCCTTGAAGCCTCCTTGACCTAGAAACGAAGTCCATTCTCATTATTCTTCTTGACTCCAATCTCCCCAAAGGATTAGGCACTGGTCTACCATAAGGTGATCATTTTAAGAACCATTTTTCTTCATTGTTTCTTCTTTATTCTAGGTCTAGCCACATTAGGCCTCCTAAGGCATCACTTTCCCAACAAACCACCCATAGAAAAACTTCCATCTCTTGGCCTCTTCTGTGTTGGTGTATCTCCTAGGTACCCTCCAAATTTGAGGAGATTCCGATGGTGGGATTGCGAGATATCCCAAGCCCTGACCTTGAGACTGATTTTTGCTCTAAGTTTCCCTAGGCTAGTACCTCATTGGGATCATTTTAGCACCTCTAAGTGAAGATCTTTTCTTTGATCCCTTTCTCTTCCTTGTTTAGGTCAAGCTCATTATTGATTGTTAGACTCCCTCCTCTTGACTTGATCTGGGTCCACTTGATCCCGTGTGGTCCCATATCTTATTAAAGTCAACTCTTCAAAAACCACTTGGGAAACCAAGTTCCACAAGGATTTTAGGGTTTAGGAAGCTCTTTTACAAGTCACGTTCCTTAATCCAAGCCCTCAAATCCTTATTCCCCTATCCTAGAGAACCTTGCACCTTGCTTAAGAAGCATACAAGTCCCACTCTTGAGTCTCTCCTAAGAAAGGGTCATCAAGATCACTTCACATCCATCTTAGTTGATCTATCCTTCATAAGTGATTCTCTATATATCGAGTCTCCTCCCATCGGTGAAATTGCATAAAGAGTAGGAAGCTTTAGTTGTGGTGACAATGGGTTTTAACTTCATTGTTGCTCTGGACCTAGCAAGTGCCCCTCTAGGACCCCCTACTAGTTTGAGTGGTAACATTTTTGGCTCCGTTGTCGGGGAGGAAGTAGGTCTACCTCCGTAGTGAATCATTGAGGAATTGATTCATTGACGACAATTCAAGTATTCCTCTGGTGACTCCACGAGTCCACTCATTCTTAAAACCCTTAATTTACTTTAAGGCGACAACATTCCTCCCAAAACTAGGGATGCTACAAAAAAGAAGGAAATAGCCCCATCACCCTTTAGGACCGCTCTTCTCCCTGGATTTCAAGAGGTCAGTGACCCTTCCCCAAAGATGGCATCTAGTTCTAACACTAACCCAAAACAAGACCAACCCAACATGACTAAAAGTGAAAGACACTTGGTTAGTGTATTTGCCCCTTTGAAATTGAGTGATGACCCCAAACCATTACCTAAAAAGTATAACCGATGGTTACCCAAATTCAAAGGGGATGCTACTTGGAGTGCCTGTGACTTTGTTGAAGAATTCTATTGGCACATGCCCCTTAGGATGATCTTCGATGAAGATAGGCTCATGATGCTTTTTGCTCTATCACTTGAAGGACAAGCAAGGGAATGGTACCTTAGTCTTCCCCCATCATACATAGAGGACTCTAATGACTTTGAGGACCTATTTACGAAGAGATGGTCATGCAATGCCTAAGGAACCTTTAACATTGAAAAATTCTATCAAATAACTAGGGGAAGGGAAGATATTCAAGAATTCATTCAAAAATTTGATAGGGTAGTCAAGGATATCCCCGACCATTTGAAACCCTCTAAAGCTAACATCTTTGACAAATTCATAAAAGTTGTGGGTAGCCACTTGACCTATGCATTAAGGGACAAGAAACCTTCCACATTGGCTGAAGCCAAAGAGGTAGCAATGGAGGTTGATGAAAACTTACGGATCTCGAAAGTGGATGTCATTGACCACCCTAGAGCTAAAACCGAGGTCACAAAGGAGAAATCTAAAGATCAACATGAAGAAACCCTCCTAGCCATCCTTAAGAAAATGGAGAAGTTTAGTGAAGAATTCAACTCATGTGACAAGGTTATCATTAATAAAATCACTACCTTGGAAAGTGCCCAAAAATCTAATTATATTCCAAAAGGAAAACCCTTTCCTAAAAAGAAAAATGAAGAGGATACACTGAGCTCATCTCACATTCCAAACACTTTGGCTCCAACTAACGCAATTGACCAAGACTCATCTTCTGAAAATGAGGGAAGTGAATAGGGGGAAAGTGATGATGAAGAAATACATGAGCAAGCTAACCTTGTGGAATCTGACATTTTCAACATTTTGTTGGGAGGCTCATACACACACCCTCCCATTAGTGAGGTCACCCTTAAGGAAGAAAAGGAAGAATCCATTCTTAATACTGATAGCAAGGGAAGGTTCAAAGGGGTCCAATATTCACGAAAGGACAATAATAAAGACCCTACAACCTATAAGGAACCACCTAAAGAAGTCTCATTGCCCAAGCAAGCCCCTCCCAAGGAGTCTCTCCTTGAAATTCCTCCCAAAAAGGATCCTCCAAGGAGAGAAAACATCAAGAAGAAAGAGAAGGGAAAAAAGGCTAGGCTCGACATTGACATAGGGGCTGCCATAGGGAAAATAACCATACCCGTTCCTTTAAAAGAGATTGCAAAACTTCTCGAGTAGCAACAACAACTCAAGAAGTCCCTAAGTATTCAGGAAGAAGAATTACCCGAAGACTTACAAAACTTCATATTTCCGATCGAAACCCTAGGTATAAAACATTTATGCTCACTTTGGCTATCAATGACCTCCTCTTACACAATTGTATGTTAGACTCAAGGGCTTCCGCAAACATCATGCCTTTAAAATTTATGAAGCAATTGGTTCTCAACATCACTTGCACACACAAAAAGGTATGTGGTTTTAACTCTAAGCCCGTAGAGGTGGAAGGTCTCATAAAAGGCCTAAAGGTCTCTTTGGCTAAGAACCCTGATCTATCACTTCTTATGGATGTTGTGGTCATAGATGTCCCTGATGTATAGGGGATGCTCTTAACTATGAAGTGGGGAGCCACAGTTGGAGGCCATCTCCAAATGGACTTGTCATATGCTACTATCTCACAAACTGATGGTACCCCTTTTGTCCTCTATAGAGAGCCTACCTACCTTTCTCATGTGATCAAGCCTGGACCAATCCCATACTATGAAACACATGAAATCGAGAAGCCTTCTCCTATTCTCCTATCACAAGTATGCATTCTCAAACGACGAAATCACAAGACGAGTAAAAAGTGGAAGCCTAAAAAGGAATATAAGGTCGAGGACTTGGTCTTGGTTGATAGAGACCCAATGCCTGTCAAACTTCATGGAAAAGTTGGGGAGGACTATTATTACATTGCTAGACCCAATGACGAACTTTGGCCCGAGTCGGTCAAGTTAAGTCGTATCACCCCTTTCCATGAAACTTGACATTGTACCATATGCATGGTAAAGTAGGATGCATTGCATGCTGATTTTGCATTAGAACTAATGTCATATGATATTTCTCATGATAGATTAGCTGTATTTAGAATTTTTAAAAACTACATTTGAAAGATTACTTTTATGAGTCGATTTTATGGGTCTAATCCAAGCATGTGCGATCATGAGACATCACAAAAGCATGTTGCCCCGTGTTTTTCATCTACTATATGTGCAAGTAACAAGTCTATGGTAACCAAGAGATTGTTGGAGTTCTCATGACCTCCCATTTGAGTAGCTTCATCCACATTTCCGAGAGATCACGTCCCAGTTGGAGCCAGATGTTACCCACAATTTAGTGGGTGATATCCCTAGGAGAAAAAAAATTCCAAGATGGTCCTCAGTCGACAGCTCTCCATTTCTCCACCACCTGAGCCAGCCATGTGGTCCCTCACCCATCTATCATGATCGTATGTTTGAAGGTGGGTCTCCTAAACCTAAAGGTATGACTTGTCATTTGGTAATTGAATATTGTAGTTTACTTATCATGGATACTTCTGGGCATGTATTAATGGGGGATTTAGCAAAAAGAGTGGGCTAGGTATGTGCTCTTGTCCCCTAAACCTCTTTTGGATGTTAACCTTAGACCCTAGCCCCGAGGGATCTCTTTTACTGACCTATAGTCTTTAGGGATGGTACTACATGGGAAACCCTGATTTTGGTTGTGTGGTCCCGCTCCCTCATCCACATATATCACTCCCCTTCTACTCATTATAACACCATTCATCATTTCTCCCACCTGCGTCAACATTCCTCTAATGGGTCCACATAGGGTTAGCCTTCCCCTTCCCCTTACCCACACCTTTGGTCACGCCTGGAATGATGCCCCGAAAGTTGATGCAGCTAAAAAGAAAAGTAAAAGCATAATTGGCCATATTCAACAGGAAGATGTACCACAAAATGCAAAAGATGGTCGAGACAAACACATTTAGCACATGGGCAAAAGCCAATAAATGAGCACTACCCCATCATCATGGCCATCACCCTGGTTCATATAGGCCCTAGATGAACCTCATTTATCATTCACAAACCCATAATTATCCCAATCCCTAGTAGGCAATGAACCACCCTACCTTAAAGGGGGTATCCACTGCTATATCTTACACATCATGCTCTTATCCCTTGAGCCCCGAGCAATTAATTAAAGAAAAATCATAAAAGGAAAAAGGCATATAAAGAAGGGTGGAAAAATCAAGGTCAAGGCACCTCATGCACCACGATTGCTCCCTCCTATACATTATATACCCAAGTGTGAGCTTCCCTTTTTATTAGCTACCCTTGTACCCCAGCATGTAGCCCAAGGCTACCCCTTTCATTGCCTACTCCATTCATCTCTTTATCACATGCCACCATCCTTTAAAAGATATACCATGGACATACTATCCCCTTTAAAAGTAGAAACCACCTAATAGGATACTTGGTTAACCCCATCTGGAGCTTGGAGACATTAGCACATGCCAAAGCCCATTATGAAAGGGCATCTCATTATGAAGTTCTCACCTATTGTCCATGGTTTGTAAGCTCTTTTACTCGATCTCCTTTGATGACTTGTTGTATTGGAAGGCTAGGGGACGCATTGGATCTTATGCAGGATTACAGATGGTCTCCATTTTGGGTTTGGTCTCCCTATACGAGGTCCTAACCCTCTAAAGGGCTACATTGTCACATGTAGGGTGTGTGTTGAGAGCCATGGGCCTCCACAGTAGTAGACAACACTTCATGGATCCCTAGAGATTTTCAGAGATTGCTCGAGATTCACCTATTGGACGAAGAAGATGCATTTGGTTCACCATGCCTAATCGGCCCCACAGTTGTACCATGCACTTGGCAGTTGACCAAGGACTAGTATGTTGATGTGGCATCACTTACACCTATGAAAATTTCTAAATCTAACACATCAGAAACCCCTACTGCAATATCTGGTTTACTATCTCCTACTTGTTATTTACATTAACAAGTCATTTAATAACACAAACATCGAAGTGAACACAATTGCAGCCTTCACAAATATACAGATCAACAACTAAAATAAACTGAGACAACACAAGGGACACCGTTATTTTTGGACAATTGCCCCCAGAAAAACCCAATGCGGGAAAACCGGTGCAGCATATATGAGGGTTTTATTATTAAGCAGATTTTTTAATACAACTAGGGTGCCAGAAATGGCTCACTCTTCAGAGAATATCCTTGGCAGTAGTACCTCTATCCGGAGACAGATATTCCGGCAAATCAGCAACCGGATGAACAAGCCCACAGTGACACCAGTTATTCCTTGTGCTGGACAGCGAAAGCTGCTCCAAGCACTCCTCTGGAACTGCGTCACCCTCTCTAGAATTGCGTCACCCTATCTCGACTGATTTGCTCTCAGTCTGCCCCACAGAACCTCCTCAGCGCAACCCCTTCAACCCAGCATTAGCCTCTACAGCGTTCTCTGTTGTCTGCGTCAGCCTCTGTGTCCTCTGCGTCTGCCTCTACAGCTTCTGCGTCCTCTGTGCTGGCCTCCTTAGCCTCTACGTTAGCCCTCTTAGGCTCTGCGTTACCTCTGTGATATGTATTCTTCAGCCTTGGATCGAAATACCTTGTTGAATTGCCCCTCACCGCAGCTAATCTCTAACTCGATTTCCTCAGCAAACCCAGCCCCAGAAAATCGAATTCTTGATCTCTCTTGGTGTGTCTGCAACTAACCCTCAAGCCTCCTCTTATACTTTTCCTGTTGACGATTCAACGACAGAGATTAAGTCCCTAATCAACGGCTAAGATTAGATCTAGCTTGATCCTCGTTATTTAGAACTTTTTCACCCATATTATATTAATACACATTAATATTTTAATTTTCTTAAGTTTAGAGTTAGGATCTCATTAAAAATACTAATTATTTTAATATCTCTTCATCCAGGTGGAATTTCTCCAAATGATTTATGGGTCTTGGAAATCTCATGTGCCTTAGCCTCTCCACCAATTTTCATGGCTAGAGCACATCTGATGCCACCAAAAATCAACAACACCATCATCTAAGCCCTTACAAATGGTCTACATGGATCTTCGACCTACTTGGAAACCCATGAGGTTACTTGAGTGCCCTCACACCGATTGGGAGCACCATGGGTTTATTATTTGGAGAACAATGGGGCCAAACCCTTGTCCACTACTTTTGGGAGTCCTATTCATCATTGTGACACTTATGGACTTCATCAGGTTTCTTAGAAGGCCCAACTACATGTATTATTGATCATTCGACCTCTTGAGAGGCTTATTCTTTTGTTTAAGAGGTAGTTTGGTGGGCTTGTCACCAAAAGTTAGTTAATTTGCACATTATTTTTATTTTAGATGCTAATGTAGGCCCAAGTAGCTAAATCGAACTCATTAGAAGTGTATAAATAGAAGTCATGAGGATTCATTTCATCATCATCACTTGGTTTGGACTTGTATCTCTCTAGATATTTTCGCTATTCCTTCTTGGTGGACAAAAGTTTGGAGCATGTAGTGAATTTTGATGTTTGGATTATCTCTTCTTGTCTTGGAGCTTCTTGATTGGCAATTTGTCGCTGGTTGGATATATTCTCTTACATGTAAGTACAAAATTTAATGCTATTATTTCTTTTACTTTGTCACATGCATTGATAATGGGATTTTGGCTATACTAGGGTTAATTGTTGCATGCATTATTGCAAAATTGTGGAATTATTGTTTCTAATAGCATCTCTCTATGTATGGGCCATGTATGTCGAACAAATTTTCCTAGGGATAATCCTATGGTTGAATTCATCTTGATAAGTCGTCTCATCTTGCAAAACAAAGTATAGAGCTTTAAGGTCATTCTCTTTTGCCCTAATGCTAAGCGAAGTAGTCATTGAAGCCCCCTTGACCTAGAAACGAAGTCCATTCTCATTATTCTTCTTGACTCCAATCTCCCCAAAGGATTAGGCATTGGTCTACCATAAGGTGATCATTTTAAGAACCATTTTTCTTCACCTTTTCTTCTTTATTCTAGTTCTAGCCACATTAGGCCTCCTAGGGCATCACTTTCCCGACAAACCACCCCTAGAAAAACTTTGATCTCTTGGCATCTTCTGTGTTGGTGTGTCTCTTAGGTCCACCCCCCAAACTTGAGGAGATTCCAAATGTGGGATTGCGAGATATCCCAAGACCTAGCCTTGAGACCGATTTTTGCTCTAGGTTTCCCTAGGCTAGTACTAGGCTAGTACCTTATAGGGATCATTTTAGAACCTCTAAGTGAAGATTTTTCTTTGATCCTTTTCTTTTCCATGTTTAGGCCAAGCTCATCATTGATTGCTAGACTCCCTCCTCTTGCCCTGACCTGGGTCCACTGGGTCTCCTATGGTCCCATATCTTATTAAAGTCAACTCTTCAAAAACCACTTGGGAAACCAAGTTCCATGAGGATTTTAGGGTTTAGGAAGCTCCTTTACAAGTCACATTCCCTAAGCCAAGCTCTCAAATCCATATTCCCCTATCCTAGAGAACCTTGTGCCATGCTTAAGAAGCAAGCAAGTTCCACTCTTGAGTCTCTCCTAGGAAAGGATCATCAAGAACACTCCACATCCATCTTAGTTGATCTATCCTTCATAAGTGATTCTCTATATATCGGGTCTCCTCCCATTAGCTGTAAAGAGTAGGAAGCTTTAGTTGTGGTGGCAGTGGACTTTAGCTTCATTATTGCTCTTGACCTAGCAAGTGCCCCTCTAGGACCCCTTGCTAGTTTGAGTGGTAACAGGATCCTCATTATCAATATCACCCTAAGCATTAAAATAAGATAGAAAAAGCTTGACATGTCAAAACAAGATTTTGTTTAGTGATGGGTGCATTTTTACTAGGGTCATGACAAAGGAGTTCAACAATCAATGCCAGCAACATTGAGGTATATAGAGGGCTTGGTGCTCTTGATTAAATGCTAGTTCCATGTCATTACTGCTCAAACTAGCAAGGGTTCTAGGAGGGGATCCTATAGAGAAAATACTAGGCGAAGTGGCAACAATGGAGCAATAGCCCACTGTCACCTCAACTAAAGCTCCATGCTCTTTATGGACTTTCACCGATGGGAGGAGTCCCAATATGAGAGGAATCACTAGAATAGATGGATCAATGATAGGATATGAGATGATTCTTAAAGCCTATTCAAAAGAGAGGCTTAGATAATGGGCTTACTTGCTATAGAAGCAAGGTCAATAGCTCTCTTAAAAAGGCTAGGGGATTACCGAGACCTAGGGTTTGAGGATTGTTACTTGAAAAGAGTTACCCAGGATCAAGGAATCCTAAAAGAAAAGAGTTTCTAGTGTCCTTTGTGAAATTGAAGTTTCAAGTATGCGGGACCACAAAGAAGCCCAAGTGGACCCGAACAAGGCCAAGGGTTTGGTTTATAACAACAAATGGATAATCTTGACCAAGTCAAGGAGGAGAATAGGATCAAATTAATTGAATTCTTCTTGGAATTTGAGTGCAATGATCCTAATGAAGCCACCAACCAAAGGGAACCTAGGGATGAGAATGGTCTTCAAGCTAGGGCTTGAAATATCTTCAAATTCCACAATGGAATTGACCTCGAATTTGGAGGACCCCAGCGCAGTAGTTGACCAATTTTCAAGGATTTTCAATGGCTAGAAATGATTTTAGATGGTGCCCTAGGAAGCCTACTAGGTTAGGGCTTAGAAAGAGGGAGAAGGTGAGAAGAATATTCTTCCGTGATCACCTTAGGACTATACCAGTGCCTAGCCAATTGGGAGAATGGAGTCAAATGAAATCAACGTTTAGATAGGCTTAATAACAACCAAGGAGTTCTACAGCAACTTCGTGTGGCCTAAGCAGCAACTATGTTACAAAAGAAAATTTATACTTCTTTATATTGCAAATGATGACTTATCAAGGTAATTCATGTACCCCTAGGACAATAATTCACCATACTTCAAATGATTGTATGAAAAATCCCTCACAAAGACAAGCCCAGCAACTTCGCATAAGCTAAAGAGCAACTACACCAGCTTCATGAACAAAAACATTCCATGGACAATTTTATCAGACAAAATTACAAATAAGCATGAAAAAGGTACTCACATGTATAGCGAAATTATTCCAATCATCAAGATGCAAAGAAATTGAAGCTCCAAGACAAGAAAATAAGCTCTTCCAACCATCAAAATGCATTAAATCTCCAATTCATCCATCAAAAGGTCCAATGAAATTTCCAAAAGAAACAAATGATCCAAATCCAGTTGATGATGAGATTCAAATGAGCTCTCATTAATTTATATCCTCCCTAAGGGGTTCCATTTGCCTAATTAAGCCCCAAATAATAAAATAATGTACAATAATGACATGACTTGGTGACAAGCCCACCAAGATAGCTCCATAATACAAAGATAAGCCTCTCAAGAGGGAAAAATATTAAATACAATGAATGGTTGGGCCATTGAAGAGGCCTAGTGGAGTCCAAAGTGTGCTAAGGTGAGAGAATAGGCTCCAAAAAAAGTGACCAAATGGGTGGCCCCTTGATGTCCAAGCAAATCAAATGTGGTGTGCCCAAGTGTTTGTGGGGTCACAATTACATCCTCATGGGTCTCCAAGTGGATCAATAATACCTGAATACCATCTATAAGGGCTAGAATGATAACATAAGCCCTCATTTTGTCTCCCATGGTGAGCCACATCCTCACCTGGGCCCTGGAACATCTGCCAAGAGTATGGTGCAAGTGTGAAGTTGAATGGGCACGGTGGTCCAAGTGCATCATCCTCATCCAAAAAGGTGGAACACGAGAAATCAATGAGTGGTGTTGATGGATCCATGAAGTGGTAATCTTCTCCCTACTATTATGGAGGCCCGTGGCTCTCAACGCTCACCCTACAAGTGCCAATATGACCCTCTGGAGGGTTTGGACCCCGTACAGAGAGACCGAACCCCAAATGGAGACCCACCTACAATCTTGTATAAGATTCAATGTGTCCCCTTGCCTTCCAATACAACAAATCATTAGAGTAATCGATTAAAAAAGCTTACAAATCATGCGGCCAAGTGGACACTTCATAGTGGCATGCCCTTCCATAGTACAAGTGTCTCCAAGTTCAAGAAGAAGGTTAACAAAGGACCCTATTAGGTGGTTTCAGCCTCCAAGGGGCTGACATGTCCATAGTACATCCATCAAGTGGCAGGTGGTATGTGATATAATGGTGGAATAGAATGGGGCATCAGGGGAAGGCTCCAAGCCACATGCCACAGTACAAGGGCATCCATAAAAAGGGAAGCCCACAGTTGGGTGTATGAATGAGGGAGGGAGCAATCGTGGTACATGAGTTACGTCGGCCTTTGTTTTTCCACCCTTCTTCATATGCCTTTTGCCTTTTATTATTTTTTTTATAATAGTTCGGGGCTTGAGAGGATGAGAGCATGATGTGTAAGATATAGCAGTGGATACCCCTTTTAAGGTGGGGCAGTTCATTGCCCACCAGAAGTTGGGACAATCATGGGTTC
>APFE030972107.1:227985-239160 GCA_000404065.3 Pinus taeda
GAACCCAGAACTGTGTCCCATGCGGAACCATGGGAAAACCATGGACGGAACCACAGATCTGCCAAAAACCACACTTCTTGGACTTTTGGAACCATGATGGTTTTGTTCGCAGTTCTGCAGGGCCGAACCATAGTTCTACCGCAATTCCCAAGCGGTTCCAAAACCCACCTGCACAATTCCATGGGTCACTTTTTTTTTTTTGGAATTTTGGAACCACTATGTAAGGAACCATGCTTCCCAGACACTCCCAAGGCGCTTCCTTGATGCTCCCTAGACACTTCCTAGATACTCCCTAATGGTAATGTTAAATTTTTAAGGTAAAAGTGATGAAATGACGCAGAATGTTTGAGAGTGGTTCCAACCTCATCAACCTTCATAGGGAGAAAACAGAATTTCATTCCCATTCAAAATTCAACAGACTTAATAGATTTTGTAGAAATTTTACTGCCTGTAGCCCCACCCCAATTTTAAGTTTTTGTAAGTGGTTTAATGCCCAAACCCAGCATGTACATATGGTTGTTATAAGAAATTAAATGCACTCAACTTAAAACATTGAAGCTATTTCTACCATCTAGACATTTCCAGCTAATATAAAAACATTAAATGAGCAAGCATTCAACACAAAAAACATAAATATTTTTGGTCCAATGACCTTGGAAAAACCCACAAGGGGAAAACCAATCTTCAAAGAGGTTTTTTTTTGCTTCTAGGAAAATTAATTACACAGCAAAAACACAGTACTTATCTCCCCCTTTTCCAAGCTGATGTCACTATTCAACAATTCCTTGAAATGTGTGCCCCACAGAAAACTGACAGCGGTAATTAATGCACTGTCCACTCACTGATACTTCATCAATTTTCTCGTTGAAGACAAACAATAAATCCTTGAAAAAATGCGCCTGCAGCTGTTGCAGTTTTCTCCTAAAATTTGTGCCAATTTTTGGCACTTCAAAATCAATGGCAAATGATGCCTAATTTTACTCCTGACAGCCCTCAATATTCGTGTCAGTTTCTGCCTAAAATTTTGTGCTCTGAAATGATGACTGGTGCCTCAAAATTCACACCCAGCAGCTCATAAAATTATGCTTGCTCCTCGATTTTTGCATTGGGTGTTTGTGGGCCAATCACCTCGATTTTCAGGCCTAAAAATCAGTCCTTCCTTTATTTTCTGCCCTGGAAAACTATAACAGCCTTTCCCATGAAAATCAAGCCACCTCTTATAGCGATTTTCAGCCTCCTAGATTTTCAGGCTCCTAGAAATTCATACCCCTAGAAATTCAGGATCCTAGTTTGCTCTAGCTTCTTCCTCCTGCAAATCAATGGCTATGGCAGCCTCTCCTCTCCTCCTTGACTCTCCTCCTCTCCAAAAGCTTGAGTGAAGAATGAATGAGAGAGCCCTTTCCTTTTTCCTTTTTTGTCTTCTCAAATGAAGAGAACCAAACCCTTGAGATCTAATGGCTGAGATTAAATCTCAGCTCATTAGATCAAGGGTGGAGATCATTTACTCTCTTGACCCCTTCATACATGTGTCCCATTCAATTAATGAGACTCCTAGTCACTTTTTAATGTTCTTGTACCATGTGCACTTTTTCTCTCAAAAAGTCACTTTATTATAAAGTGTACCTTGCACTTTTCTCATAAAGTCACTTTATGACACAAGTGACATTAATATTAAAGTACATAGTATATGACCCATAAAATTATCTTTCCTCCATGATATTAATATAACTCATAATGTCACATGACAAAAAAGACATTAATGCCTTCCTAGGCCAAACGGATAAATGCACTAGGAAACACCTCCTTGGTACCCTTATCTTCAACATTCCCTCTTACCAAGGAAGGTGTTTCTCACCACTCCCATCCTGTCTCTTAAATATACATGCTTTCCCCTTGACAATGACTTAGTGAGAATATTTGCTACCTGTTCATCATTGAATATATATTGAAGCCTCACTACTCCTCTTTGAACCCAATCCCTGATGAAGTGGTACTTGATCTCTATGCGCTTTAACCAGTCATGCAAAACTGCATTCTCCGTGAGTTTGATACAACTCTGATTATCACAATATATCATAGTTAGTCTCAGCGTCTGACCAAAAAAGCCACATATCATCTTATTAAGCCAAATAGCCTCACAACTGACCTAACTAGCTCCAATATACTCAGCCTCTACTGATCTCAGTGCCACTGATCTTTGCTTCCTTCTAAACCACAACACAACTACCGAACCCAACATGAAACAACATCTGGAAGTACTCTTCCGGTCACCAGCACTTTCTGCCTAGTCTAAGTCTATACAACTTGTCAACCTGACTCCAACTTGGATATAGTCCAAACTATAGTCCACTTTGCCCTGTAGGTACCTCAACACATGTTTCATAGCTGTTGAAATGATAATTTCAACTGCAGAGCATTGCCGAAATCCGCCATGGCAACAGCGACTGCAAACAGCGTTTACTTTTTGGAAAACCGCCAGTCTCTTATCGCACCGCTTTTCACCAAGAAGCGGTATTCTCCGGAGGGGCAGCGATAACATCCATCGTTTGACACATGGCTGGCAGTTTTGTAAAAGTGGTTTTTCCCCGGAGCGTAAAGTTCAAAAGATAGAGCCGCGCGATATTGCCAAGAGCCATCCGATTAATGTGGGGCAGATCAACAGCAATGGCAGTGGCGGCATGTCTTTTTTTGGAGGACCTCCGTATGACTGACAATGGCCGTATGACTGAACCGTATGCAAAGCTGATTGAAAAGCATTGGATAGACATGGAGTAAAATCTACGTTTGATAATAAAAAATATATATATGGCCACGTGAAGTAATTAAGGTAATTTATTACGATTGGTAAGTATAGGTAAAGGATTTTAATTTTATTGTTTTTTTAACTCATGGGTGTAGTTTCTTTCATACAAGAAAAATGTAATGTTTTTAGTTGTTGTCTGTTGATAGAAAGGGGTAGAAGCGCATATGAATGTAATTTTGTTAGTTACATATGTGAAATGCAACATACGCAGCAGTGCGTATTGTAATGTTTTCGTCAGTTGAGAAAACAAAAAGGGGATGCGCAGCAGCGTGAGGTGAATGTTTTTTTTTGTTCAGTGAAATGAAATGTTTTTACGCACAGCAATGCGAATGTAAGTGCAGTGAGTATGTTGTTCATTGAACTGAAATGCAATATATGCAATAGTAGTGAATGTAAGAAGTATTTATACACAGCAGTGTAAATTTGTAAGCTGGGACAGAGTAATTGTTCCAGAAAAGACAGAGTAATTTTTTTGTGGAACTGAAGCATCCCTATTGTAATCCCTCAGGAAGAGGAAGACCCTTTTTTGTAACAGTTGACTTTTTGTTAATGAAAGCAAGTTTTTATTGTGCATGTGAAAATCTCTGTTCTCCAGCGAACAATTTTTGCTTCCCTGTGCGAAAACAGAGCATTGTTTTCTGTTCATTTTTGTTTGGAATTATCAAAAATTCCCATCAATAGCCACCTAGTGCACTCTCCTGGGCTCCATCATAAACTGACTCAATGTGTTGACTGCGAAACTGATATCCGATCTAGGGTTGACTAGATACATCAAAGAACCGATCAATTGATGATATAAGGTGGGGTTCACCTACTCAGAATTTGAAGCATGCAGCTTCTTCCAGTTGGTGGTCATAGGAGTAGCCACAAGCCTACAACCCTCCATACAAAATCTCCTCAGTATGTCCTTTGCATATCTACTCTGGCCCATGAACATATGCCCATCCTCCTATCAAACCTCCAACCCCAAAAATTAATGCATCAATCCTAGATTTGTCATATCAAACTCTGAAGCAAGGTCTCTCTTACAGTGTTGGATGAGTTTGTCCTCTCTTGTAATGAGCAAGTCATCCACATATAGAACCAAAATGAGTGGATCATCACCAACCATGATAAAGCATAGGCTCGGATTTGCTTCACTCTTCTAGAAACCCATCCGCTACAAGTAGGCATCTATCCTCTCATACCATGCTCTTAGCGCCTGCATCAATCCATATAAGGCTTTCTTAAGCCTACACAAATGAGACTCCCTCCCATGCACCTCAAAGCGTTGTGATTGCTCTATATGCACCTCCTCCTATATGACCCCATTGAGAAAGGCGGTCTTCACATCTATCTGGTGAATCCTCCAACCCATCTTAGTTGCTATAGATACCACTGCTCTAAGCCCGAATTTCTAGGAGCTTGAAAATTTAGGAGTTTGAAAATTATTGTAGGAGGTGGCCCGATTTTCATGGGAAAGGCTGTTACAGTTTTCCAGGGCAGAAAATCGAGGAGGGACTAATTTTCAGGCCTGAAAATTGAGGTGATTGCCCATAAACACCTAGCACAGAAATCAAGGAGCAAGAATGATTTCATGAGTTGTTGGGCATGAATTTTGAGGCACTAGTCAACATTTCAGAGCACAGATTTTTAGGAAAAAATGGACGTGAATTTCGAGGGCTATCAAGGGTAAAATGAAGTGTCAAAGTTTGGCACGAATTTCAAGAGAAATTAGCAACAACTACAAGTGCAATTTTCCAAGCATTTATTGTTTGTCTTCAAAGAGAAAATCAAGGCAGTATCAGTAAGTGGACAGTGCATTAATTAATGTTGTCAATTTGTTGTGGCATATGACTTGGAATTGCTTAACAGTGACATTAGCTTGGAAAAGGGGGACATAAGTATTATGTTTTTGTTGTGTAATTAATTTTCCTAGAAGCAAATAATATCTTTCTTGGAGACTGCTTTCCCCTTGTAGGTTTTTCCAAGGTCATTGGACCAAACAATTTGTGTTCTTTGTGTTGAATGCTTGCTCATTTAATGTTTTTTATATCAGCTGGAAATGTCTAGATGGTAGAAGTAGCCTCAATGTTTTAAGTTGAATGCATTTAATTTGTTATAAGAACCATAGCACATGTTGGGTTTGGGCATTAAACCACTTGCAAAAACTTAAAAATGGGGTGGGGCTACAGGTAGTAAAATTTCTACACAATGGCTATGGCAGCCTCTCCTCTCCACCTTGACTCTCCTCCTCTCCAAAAGCTTGAGTGAAGAATGAATGAGAGAGCCCTTTCCTTTTTTCTCTTCGCAAATGAAGAGAACCCTAACCCTTGAGATCTAATGGATGAGATTAAATCTCAGCTAATTAGATCAAGGGTGGAGATCATTTCCTCTCTTGACCCCTTCTTACATGTGTCCCCTTCAATTAATGAGACTCCTAGTCACTTTTTAATGTTTTTGTACCATGTGCAGTTTTTCTCTCATAAAGTCACTTTTAAAACCTAAAAGTCACTTATAATAAAGTGTGCCTTGTACTTTTCTAATAAAGTCACTTATGACACAAGTGACATTAATATTAAAGTACACAGTATATAAGTTTGTAACCGATAAAAAGTAACTTTCCTCGATGACATTAATATAACTCATAATGTCACATGACAAAAAAGACATTCATGTGCCTTCCCATGCCAAAAGGATAAATGCACTAGGAAACACCTCCTTGGTACCCTTATCTTCAACAATTTTCAGGATTTCAGGATCAATGGGACTGTGGCATTTCATTAGAATATATCATGTATGAGGGTATGTGATTAGCATTTAATCAAGAGCACCAAGATTTATATGTACCCCAGTGTTGGTGGTGTTGATTGTTGAACTCCTTTGTCATGGACTTAGCAAAAATGTACCCTTCACTCAAGTCAAAATCACTGATCAGGCACGTTAAGCTTTTTTTACCATATTTTAAGGCTTGGATTAGGTAGTTTAATCAAAATTTGGCAATGTTGACTAATATCCCTAGAGAATCGAGGTAGAGGTAAAGGTTGGACAAGAGGAGAAGAATCTAGATTCTAGATGGTTGACGCTTTAATAAGTAATCATTAATGTCCTATGGATTGCATTTCTATCTTGATTTGTGTACAATATGCATGCTTTGATATCATTCAGGATGTTTTTTTTAATATAAATGCAATGATATAATATATATAATAGACACTTCTGGGACGCTTCGCTTTTGAGAAATTTTGGAAAATGACACTTCGCTTCCAAAAAATGCACCCAATTTGTCCTCGCTTTGTGTAACATTGGTCTAAGCTAATACCCTTCAAGTCCTACATTTCCCAGATGAAGGATGAGTTGACCTAGAAGGGATCAGAGAAGACGAAAGATGGAAAGCCACAAACATGGAGGTTCAACTCCTCTACCTCCACAAGGGGGGTTGCCTTCCTTGTACCCAAACAACCTATAGCCATGAATTAAGCCTCTACAGTTGAATTTTAGTCTCCTTCGCAAACAATGCTTGTTGATATCTCATCTTCTCCTAGATATGCTTGCGGTTGAAGATTTCCATTTGCAATGAAGTGGCATCCCCTAGCAAGTTTAGGAGATGGAAGTTTTCTTGTATTTTCATCTCAATGACAAGTTTACAATCATGACTTTTTTATTCAACTACCATAACCCTGCTAGTAAGAAGCTAAACTTTGAACTATAGCCGAAGATTACAAAGCTTGGCTCATTCCATTCTTGTTAGATGCCCTTTGATATGCATTACAAATACCTGAAATATGTCAAAGAATATACATTATTCAAGAAAGGATAGCCATGGACTCATAATTTTCCTCATTTTTTCCTAAACCACTAGGAGCCCTTGTTGGGGAAGAAACTGCTCCCATTTCATGCTAAAAGTTGGTTGCTACCTTCTACCATGTTTTCACTATGAAGTTGGTTGTAGTGCAGGTTGTGATGTTGGTGGAGCCCAAAAAAAAGGTGTAGTTGATGTTGTTGATCCTATTAATGTAGCTAGGAACCCAACTTAGGAGGAAGGGAATTAAGTTGTGACAAGGAGAAAAATGTTAGGGTCAGGGAAGAGAAAGGGGAGGTAGAGGATGGGTGTGGGTAGAGGGGAGAGAGATAGAGGAGGGGGTATGGGTGAAGAATAGAGAGGAATAGACAAAGGAGGTAATGGAAGGGATAGAGGATGGAAAGGAAGATGAGGAGGATGTAGAGGGGTTTAGAAAGGATAGTAGGGAATAGGTCAAGGAGGATGGCAAGGACACAAAAGAGGTCAAGGAGAGGAAGGGAGAGGGGAGCATGGCTGTAGAAGGACAAGCAAGGGGTGGGGAGGAAGGAGGAGCCACAAAGGCAATCAGCACAAGGGAAATATACATGAGGGGCACATGCATGAGGCTAGCATGTGAACAAGAGTGTGGAAGAGATGCACAAGATCACTTTGCAGTATGCAATATGAAGCCTAAAGCTAGGGCACAAGGAGAACCAATCATGATTACACCACTTCCAGATATCTAGGAACCATAATCAATCCACAAGCAAGCTAATTGTTGCCTAAAACCACTATTAAATAATTAATTTTACTATTGTTGACTTTACTATTAATGTTGCAAGTTGTAATAATACATCTCTCACACACCATCAATCAGCATAGAGGTCATATTTATAACACCCCTAAATGGCTAGGTGGTTTAACAACCTAACTACAACATTCAACATTACACCAGTCACATATTTTAATTTAACATATAAAGTGACAAGTATTAATGACTCCTAACACCATTATTGAGTGTTACCACTTTAACATCAAAACGTTTTTGTCTGTTGTTCAGTTCCATTTTAACCTTTAACTGTTTATACAATCACAACTTTTGGTTGTAAAAGATCAGGTAACACTAGGCAACTATGACACACAATAAACCTTCTACAACTACTTACATCATAGATCAGCTATGCACATTGCATACTGGTGAGAAATTTTGGTTCCATAGATCCAAAGTTACATGGATGATTCAAAATGCCCTTAGGTACTTAACCCCACTTTGGTCCATAATGCACCATGTATTGGTTCAGAAAGGCAGATTGTAAAATGAACCTAGGAAATGATATCGCATGGTAGTATGAGTCATTAAGTACATCTTCTGGGTTCTCAATTATAACAGCATTTTGATGGCAGCATAGAGATCATATGGAGGCTTGTGTATTGGCAATGGCGGAAAGCCCTTTTGGGAAAATATATACCTTTGTGTCAAGGCACTACCGTGTATAATCTTTGAAGAAACAAGTACAGGTCAAAACTAAAGAAATGAGAGATCAAGACCAGACCAACCTGGCATTGAATTAAGCACCTGTGACACTGTCTGCACATTAAGGCAAGCACCAAGAAACTATGTAAGGCCCACAAAGAAGCCAAGGATATACTCAAGGCAACAGTGTCCGTAGACCTACATATACATTTCTACACAATCAGCAGTGTAGCATGCATTCAAAGAACAACTTGACTGTTTGTTTGCAGATGATGCAGTTGCACAACATCGATGATTGTACTTTTACTTACTCCAAACTCCGATGAAATCATCAAAGCACATGCAGTCCTCGTGATGTCAATACAAGTAAGATGACATAAATGTTTAGAGCTGGACAAACATAGAAGTCAAAACAGCTAGATGATGAGAAGACTGATTTATAGCAGCTTTTTGACCATCTAATCTTCACTTCGGTGTAGGCTATACATGTGTTATAAGTATTAGATGGCTATCAATAATATATATCTTTTCAAACTGAATAGTGCAATAGACAACCTCACAAAAACATGACCAGGTGTGAGGTGGATTGCCACAGATAGTTGTCACTAAATAAGTTCCTTGTACAACTCAACCATGCACAGGGAATTGGCGTGATTCTCATTCCAAGCCAACATAACCCGATGCCTAAATACAACTTTAACATGGTTCACTGCCGAACATGGTCATCCGTCATAACTAAATATATCTATACGTCATATAACCATATTAGTACACCCAATAACAACCACACTATGGCATATTGCCAGAGATAATCATAACTAAGCCCTTTTCAGGTAATTCCACTCGTCCATCAGATTAATATAACAAAACCCAGGTGTGTAAATTAAACTCTACTGCACTTTTGTCAAGAAATTGTCACAATTAAGTGCATTCAAGGTGAGTTCGGATATTATTAATATTAATTACATGGACAATTATACTTGTGAATATGAATCCAAGACCAGAAAAAGCAACCTGGGGTCTTCAGTGAGGCTACATATTACCAGAAACAAAAAACAGGGTCAGAGGGTTTCATGGGATATATTATACATATTAAATTGATTAATAATGTCCTAGTGCAGTGTCAATTAGGTAATGGAACTGAGAAAGGGGATGGTAACAGATAGAGAAACACGTCTCCTGATCAGGTTTCTGGTAACATAGTGTAAGTTGTTTATTTTCCATGTGCCCCAATGCAGTGATGGACCACAGCAATAACTGAACCTGGTTCTTTGTACTTGTGAATACGAATCCACACCAAAATATCAAACCGGGCTCTCGTGTGAGGTAGTCGCATAATCTGAATCCGATGTATTCATTATACCGATATGTCTGAATCAGACTATGCCAAATTGATATCGGTACTCACCATCATTTGCAATAGACCCAGATGCATGAATCCAACCATGCCAACTAGATATGGGTACTCTAATTTTGAAAATATCCGTGTTGGAGTCAAGAAACTTCGAAGATGATTAAAAAAAATGTAAGGAAATCTTCCTTTACAACGGGAATTGAATTTATTATTCATCATTTTTTGTGCACAAGGAAATCCAACAGTCCTATGGTAAATCTGCGTGAAGGTACACAACGGGAATTGAATTTATTATTCATCATTTTTTGTGCACAAGGAAATCCAACAGTGCTATGGTAAATCTGCGTGAAGGTACAAAAAAAAAAAAACAGAAAACAGATCATTAAGTACCTCTATTGCTGCACTTTTTCTCTTCTCGTAAAGGTTGTCAAGGAGATTCTTGAGCACGGATGATGGCAGGAGAGAAAAACCGTCTGTCATTCTGGGATCTCGAATGTAATCCTGAAGGTATAATGTAAAGGTTGCAGAACAGAGAACTGTTAATGTTTTTTCTTCTTACGCTTTAAAGCCTGAGAAGCAACTGAGAAGCAATAAGGAAGGAATTTGAATGCATTTATTCGGGCTGTTTGTCTGCTAATTTTGCTTTAACAGAAGATACCAGCCGTCTGAACTTGATCTAGCTAGCACACACTTTAGAGTACCGTTAGCGCAAGAAAAGCAGAGGAAAGCACGGACCAGGGTCTCACGGGGCTTAACAGACATTGGACTTAGGTGTGCAGCATGCCTTACTGCGATCATATGGATTTTGTAATAGGCTTTTTAAATGTGAACAGTATTTTTCATTACTATGATATTAATATTTTCATTCTAAAGTATCTTTGTAGTTGTCATGATGTTAACTTTTCCACAATGTTATATTATTTTGTTTAAATTTCCTTCCTGAATAGAGTGTTGACATTATCATTTGCTATTTCATATAAAATAATTGTAAGATAAAAAATAGTTTATAATAATAAATATTATATAATTAATTTTATTTGAAACATTAATTTGATAATTAAGATTAATATGGAATTATAAAATTTTCAGTAATCTACCTTATTATAAAGAAAATTTTTAAATAAAATATAACACATTAATGTTTTATGACGATTTTAACAAAATTTAGTGTTTAACTTAATTAATTAATTATAATTAATTAATTATAATAATGAGAATAGTTATTATGGTATCGTAATTTATCGAGGAGAAAAATCTTATTAAGTTAATTTATATATAATGTATGAATAATTTAATTGAGAATGTGTATAAAAATAATTTTTTATTTTTAAATGTGTTTTTGGATTTTAAATTATAATCTCTTCTTTATATATGGGAAAATTCTTTATTTTAATTAATTATTAAGTAATTTTTATATTATTCATAAATTAAAAAGCCATTTAAATTATTCAATTTAGACTTTTGTGGTCTATATCTACATTATAAGGAAAGAAAAAAAAATTAGTGATAATCATATAGGGAATATTTGTGGAGGCATTTTGAACCAACCAAAAAAACCAATATCTCTTACTTTACTATTGTGGTTAGGACTATTGTTCATGAATCTTAACTTTTTCTTTCTAAATCAATCCAATCAATACTACCAAAAACATGACAACTACCAATTTATGATAAGCATCACATTTACTTCAATCTACATCTTACATGGTCAAGATTCAAAAAAAAATCATATAAATTAACTAAATTATAACTTTATTTTAAATTGTTATTATTATTAATTATAA